>CM061920.1:279515031-279632724 GCA_031002005.1 Vandiemenella viatica
TCGATTGAAATGCAACCTGGATAGTGATGACAGCTGATATGCTTTGTTATAGGCCAAAGGGACGATTCTTTTAGCTTTATAATTTACGCGGTGTAGCATTAGGATCTGAAATTTTTTTATTTGAGTTTCTTTCAATATATCCGTATTTTCTATGTAATTATTTCAGTCGCATGTACCTGAATTTTCGGATGCCTAGTTATATTTGCACGTTATAGCCACGAGACATATTAATCGAATAAAGTACTTCCAAATATGTGCAATTCCGCACAAGTCATTATGAAAGAAGTATGTTTTATTACTTGCTGATATTTATAATAGCTGTTTTTCAGACATCGCTCTTCGAGAAAAAAACTGAATTTCGTATTGTGGCTGTATTGTACAGAATTCACGTAGCGACAACAGAGTTTTGGGACAGGAACAAATTCAATTCCGACCTTACTACAGGCTAACTTGGCAGCTTCATCCGCTGCCTCGTTCTTCCCGATTCCCACTTACCCAGCGACCCAGTAGAATAAAACCTCCTTGCCATAATACTGGAGGAACTGGAAGGTGTGCTGGATATTGTGAACCAGCTTATCTGCTGAGTACATGTTTCACAGTATCCACGTATGGCGGCGGATGGAAATTTATTCTTTCTGACTACGCGCGTGCTGAGAAGTCACGTCAGACACGCTGACTGGCTGTAAATGATACAGGGACTTGTATTCTGCACAGCACGTGGAAGACTGTCCGACGTGAAGCGGAACAAAACAGTGAAACACACCGACAATTGAGTGAAAACAGCAATCTCAAGGCCAGTGCTGGTGTCTAGCAGTCACACAGTGATAACAGATTTCCGTCTTCCAGCTTCCTGAACAACTGTTAAATAACTGCAATCCCGTGATGGTATTTTGGCTCATGGCCAGATTTGGAATAGAGCTGTAGTAAATAGACGTAAAATACTTTAGAGGACAAAAAAGAATTTTGAGGAACACAGGACATGACCATGTAACGCGATCTGGTATGTTTCTTGATTTGGATCATTGTTAGACATTTCAAGGACTATTTAAGCCAAAAATGTCTTGTAAAGCGCCCTAAAGTGACAAAAAAAAATGGATTTTAGGGACAAACAATCAGTCTTATGGTCATAGGACACGATCACCTGAAGTGATCTGACTGAAATACGACCTTGATCTGTATTTGATCGGAAGTGTTCGCTCTTCAAAAAACGAAGAACTGTTGTTTAGTTTTTTTTATTAATGTCTTTAGGCCTTATCAGCCATACAGTCAAGTTCATTACATGTTCTTTATACAGCGGTTTATATTCTACAGGGTGTCCAGAAAAAGACTCCCTGATTTCAAAATTAAATATCTCGAAAACAAAGATCGATAGAGGAATGCAGTAAACGGTATGTTTATTGTGACAGCTGTAAGAAGTGTATACAGCAGTGTGAAATAATAGTTACAAAAGCTGCTATCGATGTTTGTTTTCGAGATATTTAATTTTGAAATCAGGGAGTCCTTTTCTGGACACCCTGTAGTTTCGATGATCTTTGCACACCAATTTACATTCCTAGTGTTAAAATGCAACATGTCGACAATATATAAGGCACAATGTTATATGTTTTAACCATACAATAGAGGGTTCAATATACCATTAGTGGAATTATTCAACCACTGTGACTTACGTATTTTTTGGTCGATGTAATACACTTATACCCTAACCATTCGCATTAGGCACTCATTCTAAGACTTGTGTTTAGATAATAACATCTCTAGGGAATGATCTCTTCGTTTTTGCTATTGACTTTGAAGGGACTTTAGTTTTAGTAGAAGTATTAAAGACGGAGTGAGACGATCTCACTGCATAGTAGATGCTGTGTAGTGAAAATTTGTCGTTAAAGAATATGAGTTTTCGGAAGTACAGAAACATCAGAAAACAGTGGAGTGATTCGAGTCCTCACATGCACTTTATTAATAATAATCCCATTCCGTATGTTTTTAAGTCCTCAATAAACATGATTTCCTTTTTTACAAAATTCCTTTTCTCTACACTTTTTTCTAGGTTTGTAGATATGTATGTTCGTTTGGGCAAACTAACACCTCTTTAAGCTTTCGTTGGGCTTGAATTTGCTTTGGTTATGTACGCAACTGTGTTCGAATTATGATTGTTAGCCATTGAGGGGACCTACAGTTTAACATAGAATCGGAACCACGGAAGCGTTCTGGCGCACTTCACACTACACAGCAAACTGTGTCAGAGGTGAACATCAGGATAAGGGCTTATGAAAACCCGCTCCTAGACAGAGACTCGAACCGGGAATCTTTCGCTCTCCAGTCAGACATCTTAACCAATGAGCCACCAAACAGGTTTTTAATATGTTGTAATGGAAAAGATTTCTTGCCATTTGTAAAGAGGGGTCTGACCTTAAGATATTGTCTAGTATTCTTTTGATAACTAGAACCGAGCTTGGTAACGTTCTGGCCTCGCATTCGGGAGGACGCTGGTTCGAATCCCCGTCCGGGTCTCCAGATTTGAGTTTTCCATGGTTTACCGAAATCACTCCAGATGAAACTCGGATGCTTCCTTTAAAAGGCCATGGCCGAATTCCTTTCCGTTCATTGACTCCCATCCTTTTCCAACTCTAATGACTTCGTCGTCGGTGAAGTGTTAAGCCATAAGCAAATAATAATAATAATTAGCATTTGTTAAATATTGGTTTATTTTGGATAAAGATTGGGATATTATTGCCAAACAAAAAGGGGACAAGTAAAAAAACAGCCGAACGTTAAATTTTTTAGATAGTCTGGATAATTACGATATTAAAACATGAAAATTAGCTGGGTATCATAGCTAACGGATGAAGCATGGGCGGAATCGGTAGTGAGAGCATTGAATCAACAGATATATTCTTGTAATCGTAGGCTTCCGCGGCCAGAGTCAGTTGATTCTTGGCTGTCCGGGTGGCGCCGCGTCATGTTTCTTGAAACCGACGTTTCGACCCTCATTCTGGGGTCTTCTTCCAGGGCAGAACTGCGTCTTCGGCCAGCGAGTGGTCTTGTTTTATAGCCGAGGCCCGCGTCCGTCTAGATGGTTCGATTTGTCCGGCCAATCAGAGATCCGAGCCGTCACGTGGTTCGTTGGCCTGGCGGGGCGCGGCGCGGTCTGGTGGGAGGTGACATGTGACATGCTCTCTCCGCAACAGCGAGAGCCAGGCGTCGTGTAATTTCAGCCCGTTGTCTTCGTTGATATTGTTTGGGCGTTTAGCGATTTCTAACGCCTCCTTTACCCTCCTTGGCCACCATTTATCCTCACGCACTATAAGTGTGGTGTTTTCAAAGTCTATAGCGTGATTGGTTTCAGCTGCATGCCGTGCAATGGCGGATTTATCGGTGTTATTCGATTTATAGTTGCGGATGTGCTCATGCAGCCTCTCCTTTATAGATATATTCTTATTTCTTGCACTTATCTCGCTATTGCACTGTCGGCTTTTCTCAGGATGCGACATGTTTGGATTTCGCCGGCTGTCGCTGAGCCTGTTACCCCACGAGGAAGTAAATTGTGTTGCCACATGCCTGCGAAAAGTGTAACTATGTTCTGTATGCGATAAGTGTATTTTTTTATTTGTGTAATATGTAGTCTATGAGGTGCAGGTTGAGGTCCGCTCAGCATCCGCTTGGTGATTACGGTCGATCCTGCCTCGCTGCATCTACCGGATGGAGTTTGTTGCGCCTTAGCGCGCTGAGTGACACTGGAATCAACTGACATGCATGATCAAAAGCTAATGTTATAACCTTCAAATAGCCATTTGTTTGCTAACTGAATATTACTGAATACTGAAACATATAAATCATTTAATAGTCGATTAATACAAGAAACTCAGGAGGAACAACACTGATGCTAATCCGTTTGAAAATTGCAAAATGAGGGCAACAGTTTGGTCTGGTACTTTACAGTGTGGAAAAACGTAACTCCTGGGAGTGAATGTCGGACGTAGATCATATTACTATTTCATGATGCGATGCTGTAGTGAATCTGCGATGACCGGTTCGAGGAGTAGCTTCCGAACAGTATGAGAAAACATTATTATCGAAGACGACGAATCCTACAGAAGTGATGAAGACGACCAGTGGTCCCTATCTATGAACTGTCAGCCCCATAGATACTCCAGGGTGGGGATCACATAGCACCTATCAGGTCTATGCAGTAACTTCGGCGGATACCCCAGAATGTTATGTCAAGCAATCAGAGACACAGCTGTAGAGGCATGGTTAACAAACAGCTCCTGTGTACATTACATAAAAATTTTCATACACCAGAGTGCTTTTGACACCCTCTCACAGGCTCTAGCAGTTTTCGCGGTTAATTGCTAACGGATAACGGCGGAGAAGGCGATCCGGCTACGAATCCATTTCAGGAACTCTCACGACATTTCATAAATGTTTCTCTGTTCTTTCAAAGAGGGAGAACTAGATCCTCGCCTATCTGTTGACTACCCGAGGCGATAGACACCTGTAGGAAGGTGCAAAATCTTAGGTACCTTAATGTTTATACAAGACATAGTATCACCGCATAAATAAAGCGTCTATTTTCACATAGCTAAGTTGTGTTCATTGCAGGATACTATTTGAACAGTCTTTTTTACTGTATGTAGTTTTGTTTCACGGTCTCTGTTGCTACACATTTCCTGCTATTCCCCTTGCAGGACCACATTAACTGTCGCATTTCGTTTTCACTTACTTTCATTTTCGTTTACGTTCTTAATTCCTAACTTTTCTTAGAACGGCAGAATTCAGCATCACATGCGGTATTTAATCTCTGTTGTCAAAAGATATTCTCTCATCTTTTCGGCCGATGATCATTCTTTATATGAAATCGATGCTTCGATAAAGGATTTATGTATTGAAATTTTTTCCTTTTTTCTAGCGAAACCATTTGCATCGTTAAGTGAGACGCTAATTCCGCCATGAGTAATTCGCGCTATTTTCCCTTATAGGGTAATACATCTTCAAAGCCAATACATAGGCTTAGAATAGTAAACATAGCAGCCGACTGGGTGAAACTTGGTAGCTGTGTGTGTGTGTGTGTGTGTGTGTGTGTGTGTGTGTGTGTGTGTGTGTGTGCAAGCCCAAGGCATCACAGGGTGCTGGAGGCATTAGGTGCCTCTCCGCCCAGAGGAAGTGGTTAGGGAATAGGAACGGGAAGGAGTTCGGCCATGGTCTTTAAAAGGAACCATCCCGGCATTCGCATGGAGTGATTTCGGTAAACCATGGAAAATCGAAGTCAGGATGGTATTTCACGGGGTCAGATCTCCCAATAATTAACTTTGATCCGCCCATACCAAAAGAAAATCGAAACACAGGACTGATTGTTCTGACCGATTTGCAATGTTATTGTCGCAATGGTAAAATCTCCCGAAGAAGGTCCACCATCCCCCCCCCCCCTCCATCCTAAATCCAGGGATTAATTTATCCACAATGGACACTTCACACCTACTGAACTGAACATGCCTGGCTCGGTTTGCAGTGACACATTGGGAAAAGGTATCAATGAAGCACAAGGAAAATATGTTGAAAGCAATTTACTATTAAAACTGCGAGTTAAAATGGTAAACTTTTAACGATGTCTAGAAAGTTCTGTGTGAAAACGGTGGTTCAAATTTAATTTGATTTAAATTGATTTAATTTGATTTAAATTGTTCCTGACTGGTGGTTAATTTAACTAATTCTATTTGACTCTAATATATAGATTATATTGTTCTGGTTATCAAAAACAACTGTTCTTTAGTGTCTCTCAAAATCTCAAGTAACAAGTTTCAGGCGAGTGGCGACAATATGCGAAAGGAGATGAAGAAGATAGGTGAAAGTTATTCTTGTCAGGTTTTACATAAATACATAAGGCTTTCCATAAGGTGACTGCTGTATTGCTAAGTACTTGTCTATTTTAACAGCTCCTCTACGTACTATGATTCGCTCTCTTATCTATTATATACTTCAGTTTTCTGTCTCTAGATGACGACCAACTTGTACTCAATATTGTTAAGTTTACACACTAAAACGCTCTTCGAAATGCATAACGTAATATCATTGTTTTAGAGCAATTAACGTTTAAAAATAAACTATCTAAAGCTTAATTAAATGAATGATGAAGAGCTGTTACTTACTCGTATCTCTTATTTGTTTTTGTTCTTTCAAGTAAAAAAAAAACACGTGGCAGCGTTAGATAACAATGTACGCTTTCGCGGCAACAATACTGTAGAAATACTTCTCGGGATTCTAGCAGCGGCTAGATGATCTGAAACGCAGATTTATTATTTCATAGAGGTCTCCGTTGATGTTATTCTGATATATGACGTATCTACACCATCCTGACACAAAATTCCATATTTTATGGTATTGTATGAAAGCTGGTAGTCACTACCTGTTTTTGTCTTGAATGCCAATGACAGCCCATTTGCGGACAATTACAAACATTATATTAATTAGTAACATTCCCAATCGAGAGGTAAATAGAAATTACAGAAAACTTAGTTTAAAGTCAACCGCTAAACAGATAATATTGTATTGTTTGAAGTGTTGCTAAGTTATGCGAGAAATCAATACAAACACACCAGAGAAAGATTATATACATCTTTAACTTTATTACCTCTACGAGAGAATTGTAAAAAAGGAAGCTAATAGAATAAAACGAATTGTTCTCCCATCCACTTGGAATGATTCTGAGAATTTGTGTAAAACCTAAATCGGGATGAATGGACTGCAAATTGATCCCACATCCTCCCGAATACCAAAACCGAATTCAGTCACTTCTCCCTTGACCGGTTGGATTTCCTGACCATGTGAGGTCATAGGAGATGACTGGCCGCTTGCTTGGCTTCCCACAGTTAAGGGGCGGATCAAAATTTCAGCGGGCAGAACTATTCGAATCGCCCAGACAACAAATTCAGCGAACTTTTACAATAGTACCTCTAATTGCCACAGTCGATAGTTAGCTACAGTAAGTTCATGAGCAATATGGGGATATGATGTTAAAACAGGAATGGAAATCATAAATGGTAGCTAGGAGGATATAATGAATGGAGAAGCGTGGATGGATAGATACGAAGAGGTTTAGTCAATATCCGGCATCATGGAATGGTATTGCAATTGAAAGATGTGTTTTTAGTCACCCCGTCTAGTAGTTCGTGACATATGGTATACGCCTAGTGTTGCGAATTGGAAAAAAATTGTTTTTTTCAACTTTGTGAAAAAAAAACATGAATAAAAACTTAGCACCCTTGTTTTTTTTTTTCAGAAAACAATATATTTGATAAATTATAGTTTTATTTACGAAACTTAAATTTTAAATGTTTGTTTTAAAACCAGCTGAATCATATAATATTTTACATAATGATTCATAAATGTATATATATATGTAATATAATTTTATTCATCCTCTATGTTAGTACCACATTCACTAGTATCAGTTTGGTCATTGTCGGAATTTTCTGTTTCTTCTTCTGTCTCCTCTAGATCCATAACTTCAGAAATAGTTACATTTTCTTTTACTGGTTGTTCGTGTATTGCACGCAAATGATTTTGAGATTGCAATTTTAAATTATGAGCAAAGTACACACTATGAATAAAAACTGCGCAGATAATTCTGTATTACGGTCTTTTAAGATTAAACTTAAATTTATTATCATACAAAATAGGAGTTTTATTCCTTTTTCAATGGTTGGTTTACGTGAACGGTTGCAAGGAAACGATTTATAATTACTGAAAGGTTAATGACTCAGTATCAGTATACACTAAGAGTTTAACAAGTATACGAATGTAAGGAAAGCACAATAAGTAATAAAAAGAGGCAAAAAACCATAGATAAATTTAAAACTCCTAATTTTTTGAAAATATCCGTAGGTCTACAGACAAATTCGTAGCGCTGGCAGCACTAGTTCAAACGGCGAGTACCAAACCAAACAACGGGGAACGGGTATTCCTTCTCGCTCAACCTAACCTCTACGGCAAGTACCCTTTCGTAAAAGAAAACTTCAGTCAATGTCACCAATATTTTCGTAATTTTCTTTTCAACTGATCCAGAAAAATATAGAACATTTAAAAAATAAGATAAGTACCTAGTATAAACTCTAAAACTGTCATATTAAACTTAAAATGCTTTAATAATTTGAGATTTAGTAGGTATGAAAGAAAACGTGTCCCAGAAAAAAAACATGTTTTTTTCATAGTTTTTTTCATGTTTTTGTTCGAGTCAGAAAAAAAAAGCTTTTTTACAACACTATATACGCCCTTCAGCGAAACATTTATCACAATGTATATTCGTTTAAATATATATATATATATATGAAGGCGGCTGAGAATGATGAACATAAAAAAGATAAACACAAAACACAATATTTCGGTAGTTAACCATATTCTTGCCAGGAGTGAGAAGGGCACGACGTACACACGCCGATGGCTGTCACCAAATTTTCTAGAAGTTACATTACATAACTACCGCCTTGTTAGTTCTTACTATTAGGAATACGTTACGAAATAACTGAAACTTTTTCAGATTTTTTATGAGATAACAAAGAAATATTTAAAAAGAAACATGTAATTTCTTTGTCAGTTCGCAACAAAGAAAAAGCAAAAAACAATACTTTCTCCATCCTGTTGGACGTGTGAAAGGTAGAAAAGAAATTTTTGAGGACTATTATTTCTTTCTCCTCATTTAGCTCTTGTATTAAGTACTAATGACTTCGATACAGAAGCTTGAAACGCAGGGCAGAAAAAGATATCTCTCACAACTATTATGATTTCACTATCGGAAATATTAATATATTAAGTTATCCTATCATCTACAAAGGAGCAGATATTTTTAAGATTGAGTAGCATTCATATTATTGAAAAATACTGCCAAATTCCCTCATAGCTTTGGCACATTTAAGATATACGAAAGAATTTTATTATAACCATTGTCTATTATTACTCAATAATTAATTTACATCAAGCAAGTAACAAATTTTTAAAATTTCTGCACGTCTCATATTAAAACACGTTTCACAAAGCAGACACGTTTTTAAAGAAAGAAAGAAAGAAAGGAACGAAGAAAGAACAGAAAAAAACAGAAACGAAACGTAGCCTCTAACTGTGAATGTGTTTACAGTGCGTCTTTTTTCGTATGAAGGATAGGAGGCAGAGAGTTACTGCCTGTCGAAATAGGGCCGTTGTACTGAAGAATGAGCCAGACAATGATTTCTGGCAGTGCTCGCCAAGGACAAGGTGAACGATATAATCACCTGGGGCACTGCCAGAGCTATTATAACGCACAGACCTCCGTACTATGGGCATAGGTTCCCGCTTTGTCTCGTCTACCTACTTCTCAGTCCAGTCCATTCTTGTGCACGGTACATTTAGGTCCCACTATAAACAATAAAACCTTATTTAATTTGCTTTAATTTTGCTCTTCATATCAATATAGTTGCTAAAACCCGTTACACGGGAAGCGTGAGTGGCCACCGAAAATTTTTTTTAATGTTGAGGTAAAAAAAACCAACTCTCTACTTTGTAAAATCTCGCTCTGTCCTTCGTTTTTTTCGTTACTTCTTCATCAAAATGAATATACAAAAACAGACTCGCAGTGAGAAAATGAACATCTCATCCTGCCATAAAAACATTTCAGCCTGCCATTATAGCATTTCTTATCTCCGCCATCCGTTTTTGTACTATTTGACATTACTTCCGCAAAACTGTCGAAAATTTTTATTTTTGTGTAAAAGTTTCTGAAGATAGCATAATTTCAAAAACGATTTTTCTTATCTACCGTCGCACATATCTCTGCTCGCATTATAATTTTCATCTAAGCTCTTCGTATTTGTGCGCAGTTACTTCTTGACAGACAACTGCCTTTTAAATGATATCGTATTTACACCTTCATTAACAGCAAAGTGCAAATAAATCCAATACAGTTATTTATTTGCAATTTCCTGGTTAGCCAAGAAGCGCTTAGGTGGCATCCAGTGTAACTGACGCTTCGGGTATTATAGAGTCTTGCCGAGCGTTGCCGAGCTATGCAGTTCACATCCAGTCTTCAGGTTTAACGCATTGTATTAAACTGGATGTCAAAATAACTTGTTATTTCACAATAGTAACGTTCACGACTCCGGATGTTATTTTTCACTCCTGCGAATGAACTGAGAGCAATACTTCGTAATTTCATTAAAATCAGTGTTAGGAATCATTGCTCTCAAAATAAGGGATCATGCTACCTATGAACCAACAACTCCAATCTATTTTCCTATTTCTTCTATAAACCGATATTTTTAATACACATAAGACAACTTTGTCACCAAGTCGATTTGTCGGCTATAACTGCTTACACTTTCTCTACATGCTACCGGCATTACCTATGTTAAAATCACCGGAGCTATCACTGAAATATTACACAAGTGGTGAGGTTATGCCTATTGACTCCTTTAGCATATCCGTAAGTCCCGAGCTAAAATTCAACCGTCACCGGAATTTTTACATGTTCTTCATTCAGGAAAAGCTTGCAATGTATGTTAAAAGTCTCTATAGTTTTGAATTTCAGTTTGAACTGTATACCCCTTGCTTAGATTATACGTATCACTAAAGAGGCAGAATTTATCCTCCTATATTGTCTTTGTTATACCTTTTTGCGAACTGTTCATCAAATTGTGGAGTAAAACAGATTTATCGCATATTGTAGCATGAGACTTACATCTACCTATAATTGGTAGTTGTATGAAATTTCTTTTATTATTAGCACAGTTCTATGCGTTGCCCAGTAGTGTTGGCGTTGATTTACCCATACATTATTTTTATTCACGTAATGAGAAACGTGAACCAAATTTCACACAATACTCGCCATCCTTTTGTTGAATTAAAGGAAACCTAGATTCACCGGCACCTTACTATGAAAGGAGTGGGTTGATGTTGATTTACCCGTACATTATTTTACTATCCAAAAATGATTCGTATGATTCATGCATACCAAGTTTCATTGATTTCGTACCGACCATTTTCGGCACTAAACTAAACAACGGTGATTTAGCAGCACAGTACAAAGAATGGGTTTGGATGCTTTGACACGGAATGTCAGTTTTCATTTTAGTGCAGGTTACGTTTCAATCTAATTACAGCCAATATTGCTGTTCGAAAATCAAATCACGGAGCGTTCGGACATTAATACATATACCATATACATAAAAATTAGAAATGTATCTGGAATGTGTCTGTTTTTTTCCGGCATCGCACGCTCAGAAAATACAGATTTTGAATAGATTTTCGGAATCTGAAAGCTTGGAGTCAAAGTTGAAATTTAACGTATGTCTTAAGACATTACGACACATATTTTTATAAATAATCTAGCATTACTTGAAAATTGTGGAATCGATTTTGACCGAGATTTCTCAGTAACAGACATTTCTAATTATGCTTACTCATCTGCCGCTGGAGCTAAACATTTTATCATTATGCTACTTCATCTGGCACTGGAACTCAAAATTAAAATATATTCCGTACATGTAAAACTATTCTTTACTTCCGATTTGTTTCAGGGATTAACAAACTGCGGCGCTATTTTATTGTGAACAGAACGCTAAAGACGATTTCCAGAGACATTTCAGTTGTGCTGACAGACATTGTGATAAAAAAAAATCTTTTTTTTTTTTTGTTATTAGATTCTCGCACTCAATACGGCCATCTATGGAGATTAAAAACTGAATATCCCGAATTAATGGAAAGAACAAGTTTTGTTTGGCGTGCAAAATAGTTATTATTGTAAAGTTATCTTATTGTTTTCATTAAAGGCAACGGTGAGAGACATTGTAGTTCTAGTATGCAACATCTAATCCTTCCATCTTTGGAAATTGTCGCCATACGTTTAGAATTTTATGTAACGTTGAAACACAAGACATGCCAAACAACTGAATTGAGATTCTAAGATTTTAAAACAGTGAAAATCCCATCCAAATCTGCTCAGTAGTTTCTGAGTTTTTACATGATAAATTAACCGGTTTTCGTTTTATAGATATAGATAGATGTGCGGACAAACCAATTCAGCACAAGGAAGACAAAATAAGGCAGCTCCGTTAAACTCTCACAAAATACGGAATTTAAAAATTTAATATACACCTGGTACGAAAGATATTAAAAAAACTAAAAATGTTTTATTTTCATAGGATGTTGTTCGACGAAAGTAAAGGAATTTTGCTGCAAAATTATGCCAGTTTCTCAGAGTTTCACGCTTGACTATATCCTGCTCACTCCGAACTGGCTGCTGAAGGCCATGCATCGCTGGCCCCGCTCGTCATCTCACCTCCACTCCCTTCTTACCTCTTCGAGTTGACCGCTGTGTCCATGTAAGCGTGTTGTAGATCCCCGCTGCGCGTGAAGCGGTAAGGGCAGCGGTTTAGAATAGAATAGATTAACCTTGAATCATCTCGTTTAACTGAATGCGCCATAAACCATGATGGGTAGGTACACGAAAGATTTCATATCACGGCTACTTTTTTACTATGGAATTTTTTCTCACATATTTGAGGAAAATTCCAAATACAGTCTGTTACATGTAGAGTAGTACCAATGGTAACATATCCATTCATAACCATCGTTAAACATCATAAGCTTCGAATCTATGCTATGGTCTATTTACATTTTGTGCTCATTGTATTTTCTACATTTGTGCAAGTTAAGTTCTCTTAGTTAATTTCTTACTATAGATACATGCCTCATCCACTTTAAATGAGTTCACCGATCTCTTTGCTGTTTATATTTGCTGCTTCTAAACGCGTTATTTATGCAATAACGCAACGATTTCCTTAATAATGAAAACGAATGTATCTACAAGGTCAATACCAAAAGTAGTAGGACTGATTTAATAAAAAAAATTATTGAAGATATGTTTACAATTCCTTCCTTCTCTTCGAAATAGCACCCATGGGCAGCTACACACTTAGAATAACGCTGCTGCCATTGGCCGTACGCCTTCTGGAAGTCACTTTCGGAGACGCTGTTGAGAGCCCTCGTCGATGCTGCTTGAACGTCCTGAAACGAGTCATATCGCTGTTCCTTCAGCTGCCTTTTCATGCGTGGGAATAAAAAAAAAGTCAGTTAGAGTCAGATTGGGACTGTAGGCGGGGCGCAGCATCGTGGCAACGCCGAATCGGGCCAACATATTCCTTCCACGTCCTCCCGTCCAACGAAGGCTCGCATGAGCAAATAAATGATCAAGACAATGGTAATCGTGGTTTTTGGCCGTTGTGAGGTAATTCATTAGGAGTTCGTTCCCCCTGGGGAAACTGTCAATTCGAACTTTTAAGTGCAAGTGCTAACCCGCCTGCGAGATCCAGTGAATGGCGTTCCACAAGTCATCTCCGACAACTGGACTCTGCATCACGACACTGCGCCGTGCCATGGCGCGCTCTTCATGAGGCAACTGTTGACCTGAATCGACATTGCCACGTTGCTGCACCCCGCCTACAGTCCTGATCTGGCTCCATCTGACACTTTTTTATTCACACGGATGAAAAGGCAGCTGAAGGGACAGTGGTTTGACTCGATTCAGGACGTTCAAGCAGCATCGACGAGGGCTCTCAACAGCGTCCCCGATTCTGACTTCCAGAAGGCGTACGGCCAATGGCAGCAGCGTAATTCTAAGTGTGTAGCTGCCCAAGGGTGCTATTTCGAAGATAATTAAGGAATTGTAAACATATCTTCAATATTTTTTTTATATAAAATCAGTTCTACTACTTTTGGTATTGACCTTGTATTTACTCTCGTTTGCTTTCAATGATGATGTGATATTCACAACAGAGTCTAATAAATGCTACGCGGTTCATAATCATGAATCAAACCAGTGGCTTGCAGACAATTTCCACATTTTAATCCAACACACTATCCGTAACAAATAGCAGCTGATTTTGTGCTGCTTTCAAAGCCTTGTAAGCTATGCACTAAGCGATTTTATGTTATTTGCTTAACGAGAAGTGTATCTCTCAGATATAATATGGGAGCCATGAAAATGGTAACCATTTCAGAAAACCGACTAAAAATTACAACCTGAATGACTGGTGGTAAAATTTGAACCTGTGTTCGATGGACTGCCTTGTGTCATTATAACGGTGGTTAAATTCCTCCAGATAACGAGACAGATATGTGGAATTTTATGGTACGATGGGATGGCAAATGAACGTTATCCCTCAAGAAACCAATCAGACGTTTCTTGATCAGTACTGAAATTAAGGTTAATATTTACACTTAAAGAGTACTCAAATTCAGGTCACTATTACAACGATATTTTAGTTTCATGAGTTATTTTTCAGTATGAGTCAAACTTCTCTGTAATTTGCTGTGAATTTTCCGGTATTTTTATGTTTTTTTAACACTCGAGTGGACGACAGATATTATCTATGTTACATTTGTACTATAAATAAGAACTTGGCCCAAGTTATTCTCATAAACAAATGAAACGAATGCAAATAACAAAAAAACAACCAAAAATACTGGTGTGCAATAACGCTGACTCCAGGTATTCAAGTATATCTTCCGGCGTCGTACGTGATTTTCAGTGAGAATTAAAACAAGTTAAGCTTTAACATTTTTGATACGGTTAAGTATACTCATGAAACACATACCTATATATGCATGCATAGAAAACGGAACGCGAACGAACTCAAAACGAGGTAGCAAATAATCCCTGTTTAACATGAGCTTAAGTAACAGCGTATAATATCGTAGTTGTTTGCATAACGCTAACACATTTTTACCTATCGTGCCCAAGGAAGTTTCACTTCAAAAAGAATAGTTTCATTACTTCAAAAGAAACCTTCGTCGAAGATTGTCTGAAGAACATCATTTTTCTCTCTTTTTTGACTAAATAGTTTTGTAGTTACTACTGTACATACGAGGGTGAGTCAAATGAAAACCTTAAATATTTTTAAAAAATATTATTTACTGTGCAGAAGTGGTACAAAGCTGTATCACTTTTCAACATAATCTCCCCCACGCTGAATGCAAGTCCTCCAGCGCTTACAAAGTGCATAAATTCCTTTAGAAAAAAATTCTTTTCGTAGTCTGCGCAACCACTCATGCACCGCGTGGCGTACCTCATCATCAGAACGTAACTTCTTTCCTCCCATTGCTTCATTGAGTGGTCCAAACATATGGAAATCACTTGGGGGCAAGGTCTCGTGAGTATGGTGGATGAGGAAGACACTCAATATGCAGGTCTGTGATTGTTGCAACTGTTGTACGGGCAGTGTGGGGCCTTGCATTGTCATGTTGCAAAAGAACACCTGATGACAGCAATCCACGTCGCTTTGATTTGATTGCAGGCCGAAGATGGTTTTGTATGAGATCTGTGTATGATGAACTGGTGACAGTGGTCCCTCTAGGCATGTAATGCTCCAAAATGACGCCTTTTTCGTCCCAAAAGAGAGTCAGCATAACCTTCCCTGCTGATGGTTCTGTTCGAAACTTCTTTGATTTTGGTGATGAGGAATGGTGCCATTCCTTGCTCGCTCTCTTCGTTTCCGGTTGGTGGAAGTGAACCCAGGTTTCGTCCCCAGTAACGATTCTTGCAAGGAAGCCATCACCTTCTCGTTCAAAGCGCCGAAGAAGTTCTTCACAAGCATCAAAACGTCGTTCTCTCATTTCAGGAGTCAGCTGCCGTGGCACCCATCTTGCAGACACTTTGTGAAACTGGAGCACATCATGCACAATGTGGTGTGCTGAACCATGACTAATCTTTAAACATGCTGCAATGTCATTCAGTATCACTAGGCGGTTTTCCATCACTATGGCTTCAACTGCTGCAGTGTTTTGTGGAGTCACAACTCGTTGTGCCTGACCTGGACGAGGAGCATCTCCCACTGAAGTCACACTATTTGCGAACTTCCTACTCCATTCGTAGACTAGCTGCTGTGATAAACATGCATCACCGTACTGAACCTTCATTCTTCGATGAATTTCAATAGGTTTCACACCATCAATACTCAAAAACCGAATAACAAAACGCTGTTTTTCCCTGGTGCAAGTCTCAAGTGGGGCAGCCATCTTTATACTGATACTGCGACAGTATTTGTGCATGTGCACTACGCTGCCACCTACAGGCCATTCTGCACGCTGCACAGGATAAGGGCGCGAAATTTCGATTTTTTTTATTACATATTTAAGGTTTTCATTTGACTCACCCTCGTACATTAGCATCCACCCATGAACCATTGTCTGCATATTCCTGCGCAATAATGTCTGCATACGAATGAACTAAGAAAATTGAAAAAAAAAGAAGATAACGACACTGTCAAATTCCTGTGCGCCAATACGAGCAGAAAATTAAGACAATAAAGATATTACGGACAAATACTTCCGACAGCTTTTTTTTTTTTTGCCTTGCATTGGGCTGCATGCAGGATATTGAGCTGGTATTATGTTGTGGCGTGTAACTTTACATTTACGATAGTCCAAACGTACTTACGTGAATGAATTAGATATAAACTTATTGAAAAAATGAAATTATAGTTATATTTTATTTTTATTCCTCTTAATCTTTTACCAACATAATTATTTTTGTACATTCAAATTAACATTTCTTCTTGTTGTTTTAATAATTTTCACCTCCTTATCATGCTGTCCAGTTCATATTCCCATACCCTGCGAAAATTCTCTGCAACTGAATCTTCCAAAGAAGAATTTTCAAAGAATCGATGCTGCCGACATTATTCTCTGGTTCCGTAGATATGCCTTCTCCTAAAAAGTGAAATGTTTTTCCGCCAGATATTAGGTGCTTCCTTATAGGTACCACGGGTTCGACTTCGGCATAGGACATGGAGTATGTATGTTCCCTGTTGTCTCTGTGATGAATGTCTGTATAGTTACGAACGATTAAAAAGAATTAAGTATACGAGATTAGAGAATCAATTATTAAATGCAAAAGTTATGTTCAGACGAATAACGTTTCATAAAATTTAACTGCTCGTTTTATAAGTTCAAGCAGTGTGAAATTTTGTTCTTGCTAGGTATAAATAAGATTCGGGATAGTGAAAAAAAAATGTTTTGAAGTCTGAAAGGAATGAAATGAGTCCCTGAAAATACATTTTTATATTGCATTGCCGAAATTGAATTATTTGCGATGGAGTGCATGCTCCGGTGGCAATTTCCCTAGTCATTTGTTTCAACGTTTTTCGTTATTATTATTTTTATTTCAAATATCTTAATTTTAAATCCCTCCACCTGCTTACTTTTGCCATTTACGAGTTTTAATTTTAGCATTTTTAGTACGGTAGATTATTCATAACTTCCCTTGGTCATTTATTCCTATCCCTATCATCGATACCCACGAACGCAAATTTTCCCACTCCCTTATGCTTGAAATCAAGTGTAAGCTTTTGCTCATAGTCATCTTTCCCTTTCCATGCATTACTGATATTTCTTCGACCAATATCTTTCCAAGCCTCGTCACGTACATACGTCTTCTATACTTCCAACACTATCGTCACCCTCCTCCTGTCTTCCAATGACTCACATTCCAGCTCCTTTATGACGTCATTCACCGACTGAGCCCTGCTAAAATGTATACAAACAAAACTAGCTCTTCTTCCTTGCATTCCCACAGTACCTAAATTGTGAACCCCAATCTATACCACCATATTGCCGTTAATCATTTTCATTTTATGTGAGACCGAGCGTGGTGGTGTAACGGTTAGCGTTCTCGCCTCGCATTCGGGAGGACGGTGGTTCGAATCCCCGTCCGGGCATCCAGATTTGGGTTTTCCATGGTTTCCCAAACCACTCCAGGCAAATGTCGGGATGCTTCCTTCAAAAGGCCATGGCCGAATTCCTTCCCATTCCTTGCCCCCATCCTTCCCCGTCTCTAAAGACCTCGCTGTTGAGAGACGTAAAGCAGTTAAAAAAAAAGAAAAAAATCATTTTATGTATCACTCTTTTCAGCGATTTCGATATTAATTTACTGGACCTGCAATAAATATTTGGAACGAAATTATAAGATATAAATATTTCGTATATTTGCTGTAAATTTAATTACTTAATGTTAAATAAGAATAAAATTAGCCTATTTATTTTGACATCATTGCTATAGCATTTATTATTGTACTATCTTCAACTTTTGTACAGTTAGCCTATAACCGATATATTGTGCAGATTCAGTATGATACCACATAGTTCTGTAGTTTAAGTAATATAGTGGCCAGTCACAACTCTTTCTTTAGTTACTTAATAAAAGAGTGTACATTGAATTAACATTTCGATGTCTGATGATGTATCTTGTAAGGTGTGTTAGTTACTTAATTTACCATCCTTCACTTTAATTATTTACTTAAGTGACGAAACATTAAAAAAAGAATTATATTCGTCCCACAAACCCTTAAGGTGGTTTTTAGTGTCTACAACTACGCAAGTGGTTAATCAACCTCCACATCAAATACCCAAACTCAGTAACAATTTATTGTGATCATAATCAGAAGAACAAGAGCTAATTAAATGGCATCAAGACTTTCATCAACAATCATTACCTTCAAAGTTGGTGTTGCTTTCGTTCAGTTAGAGTGTGTCCCAGTGAGAATGGCTAATGTCGCCTACCGCCCGCCCGTATCTGGGCGCCAGGAGTGTGTCTATTTGTGTGCGCTCTGCGGGGGTGTGCCTACCCTCTCGTCAGCACCCGATTTACCAGACGTGGGCGCCACCCCCAGACTAAACACTGTGCGTATACTTGGCAGGTAGCTGAAGCTATTTGTCTGTCTCCTCACACCAAACACAACGTGACATTTTCCCAAATGCAGTGGTGCAACACACGATGGCACTCAACGATAAAAAGCGAGTGAAGTGAACCTAGGACTTTCAGGTTCTGTCTACTGTTAACAAGTCTTAGATACTGTATATGAATATATCTTGATAGCCGTTTCGGTTTGTTGATTTTCAAGAGGCAGAAGAAATCGTTTCAGTTTAGTCTTTTGTAAGCAACAAAATATGTAACTTCTCTGGTACGTCCTCTCATCACCCTCTCCAGTAAATGAAGGATTTTATAACTTTTTCCTACCCAAATGTGCTGTGTCAAGTCGAGTTTACTATCAAATGTTATGCCAAGATATTTACACTTCAAGCCTTCAACTAGCAATTCTGACTCCACCCTGTAATCATAAGCAACCTTTAGTTTTTTATGTGTATACCTAATAAGCTGATTCGTCTTGCGATTTATCTTCATTCCATGCTGACTTACACATTTATTTATTCTATCCAGGTCACCCTGCAGTTGTTCACAGTCTTCTCCTGTTTTGATCCTATTATCTTATGTTATATCTTTAAACAAGCAATTCTTGTATATATATGTTTCGGATCTCGGAAACGGCTATGACGATTTGGATGAAATTTTATATTTATATAACGTTTCGACTTTTATGATTACCTATATAGTTGTCTTTCCTACAAAAAAGTGAGTTTACAAAAGACGAGCAATTTTTTCACTCGATATCTCGAAAACGGAACTAGCGCCATCTCGTAGACAATTCAGGTACCAGACATGGTACCAGAAAGCCTACAAATAGTTTCTCTTTGATTTCAAAGAATATTTAAACGAACAGTTCTTGTATACTAGCTGACCCGTGGAAATATTAGAACTGAAAGTTTATTTGTAAAACATTTAAAAAGAAAAAGATAATTAAAAATTTATCATTGGTTTTGTCAGAGGTGATACTTTGCAGAAACTTCTTTGAAAATAATATTGCCGGTACCAGTTATAAAGTAATCATCGTTTACGTTTTGACCGTAAAAAGTGGTTGTTAGTTTGTCTTTAAGTACTACCGCGAGTTATGAGCATAGTTTTATCGGAATGAATGAATTTAGCACTAATGATGTTCTATCATTACCGTGACGTTACAATCTGATGATGAATTCTTATAGAACTCGACGAAACATATCAAAAATAAAGAATAAACGTTCTTGATATCTCGCTTGGTTTTCAAGATATAGCATGTCAAAAATCAGTTATAGGTATAGTGCCTTGTGCTTTTGGCGACGTTTATTCTGGTCCAGGCCGTATTTCAGCCTAACAACAATCATTAGGAGGAAAATTGTCATTGAAAGTACATTTCCACCGTATACACATAGTGGTTTTGGTGGATTTTTTGTTTCTGGTCCAGGCCGGATCTAATCCTAACCTCTTCGCTTGAGATATCAGAAAAATAAATTCTTTATTTTCGATTTGTCTCGACGAGTTTCGTAAGAATCCATCATCAAACTTGGCTATAGTGAAATTTATTTTCTGGTCCAGGTCGCATTTCAACCAACCATAACAATTTTGAGATACGATATCTTGAGAACTAAGCGAAATATATATAAAAAAATCTATTTTTTACATTCAATTTTTCTCGTCGAGTTACATAAGAATCCATCATCAAGGATTACCGTAGAATCCCCTGAATTACCACAAATCTCGCACCATTAATTAATCGCTGACTTTTTCCTTTAAAGCAATATATGAGGTGGTTTCGCAAATGGATCTGGCGATTTGGATGAAATTTCATATGTATATAACGTTGTGCTTTTCAAGTTTTTAACACGATTTTTTTTAATTTTTTTTTTTTTTTTTTTTTTTGGGGGGTTTTTTTTTTTTTTTTTTTTTTTTAAGGAGCAATTTTTGTTTTTGGTTTCTTGAAAACGGCTCTAACCTCATTAGGTACAAGGTTCAGGTACCAGTAAGCCTACTGATGTTAGTTAAGCTTTTCTTTTACTTTAATCAAAGTTTACTCGAAATCTTGGATTTTGAACAGAAATCGAAAGATGCCGAGCGAAGATCGGTCACCCATGTTCCATACCATTATGTGATGTGATCTGCAAACATCCTAAATTCTGACCGTAGACCAACAACACAATCACAAGCCTGAATAGCTTAACAGTCTTAAATTAAATTTGTGTAGGGAGTTAGTATATAGTCTGGATAGTAACATAAGATAGTTTCCATCCCGCAAAAGCGAATAGTTCCTTTCGAAATTGTCATTATCAATTCGAATACTGATAAAATCAAAGAGCCTACTACTTCTAAGCCGGTACTTCCTCCGTTACTCTTTGCTTTTTTCGAATGTCGCATACACTGCTTTTCAGAGATCAAAGCAAGAACGATATGATATATTCAATGATGTGTTTTGTTTAAAAGCACGAAAATGGATGCACTTCAGAAACTAATAGCTCCAGAGCCGGAAATTTAAATCTTTTCTTAAACTTAATATTTTTAAAATTTGTATCTACTTAGATTCGGTAAGTTCTCAAGCATATGTATTCAGCTGCAGCGACTAAAATAGTATGACATTCAAGGTATCCCATAGTAATTCTGTTCGCTATGTAGGTCACATTTTATGAGAAATCAATTTTTGGAAAAATGTTGATTGCCGATTAAACCACCAGTAAAGTCGTTAAACATTTGCAAAATAGTCGCGTGAGTTAAATTGTTGTATTTCAGTACAAGAGGACGTGGGTTTGAATGCAAATCAGTGTCCTTTTTTTAAAAATTCGGTGTGAGGTTGTTACTGTTCAGTTTTTGGAACTTTAAGAAATATTTTTTTATATAAAAATTAAACTGTAGTTACCAGAGGAAAGGAACTGGCCGTCCTGCCTCTGACACAATGGCTTAGTATGCCTCTCCCTGGAGAATCCAACCAACCTTAGAATCTATAAACTAAGTTAGTTAAATCAAAAATAATATTAATTTTTCTACGTATGCTGAACTAATTATGTTTTTTTAACGTCGTATATACTCCTTTACGGTATGTTAGGGAAGAGACGTCTACAGTTGCAGACATGGAAATAGTATAAACCCTCAGGTATCTCATTGCAATTCCGTTCGTAGTATATTGGTAACAACTGATGAGAAATAAAATACTGAAACAGACAACTATGTAAAAATTCATGTTCTCTTTTCTTCGAATGCTAGGAAGACTTTAGTGAAAATAATAAAATTGTTTCTCATTAGGTGACTGAACCTACAATATTTTTATATCAACCGTGACGTACCCGCTTATGGGCAGGGTGGCTGATAATCAGCAGCTGCGTTCCTAAACAGCTTCCGTGATTTTCATAATCATTGGTACAAGCGTTTATAATTGGGTGACTAAAATTTACCTAACCAATTGTAACAATTGTCCCACAGACATTCATTTATTTTGACAGACTGAAGAACAAAAATTACCAATTTTAAGCTAAGGTTGGTATTCAACAGGTAAGTTGTTTGGACCGAAGGAGGTATACTTAGCATGACATTGGTAATAGGCTGGCCAGTACTTTTCTTCTTTCCTAACCCGGTAATCCTACCGGGCGAAGGTGAGCTATAGTTTAACATGGAATCTGATGCAAGGAAGCTTCCTGGAGTACGTCACAGTACACAGTAAGCTGTGCCAGAGTTGAATATCGGATTAAAGGGCCCATGAAAATCCCTGCCGAGACAGGGATTCGAACCGGGAACTTTTCGGTCACCAATGAGATACCTTAACCACTGATCTACTAGGCCGCTCATAGTAATATTATCGAACATCGTAATGAAGCAACAACCAATTGGTACTTTAACACGTAAATTACTATCTTAAAGCAGAACTGATTGATCGAATCTGTGTATAGCCAAAACAAAATAAAGGTCCCAAGAACAAATAATTTTATTATTTTAGAAGTTAAATATTATTGTTTTGTATTTTTATTGTAGAACGTAAATAATTTTTATTCTTCTTCTTCTTAATTCGCCTTCTCCTATTGGATGTTGGCGGTCCTCTGGGCGTGAAACTGCAGCATGGAAAGCCTCTTTTGATGTGCAGTTGTACCATCTCCGAATGTCCTTCAGCCACGAATTCCTTCTCCTTCCAATTGATCTTTCCCCCTTTATCTTCCCTTCAATGATGAGTTGCAGTAGTTGGTACCTCTCGTAATGTGTCCTAGACATTGCGTTTCCCTTTGCTTTATAGTGAGCAGCAGTTATTTTTGTGTCTCCATCCGAAGAAGTACTTCTTCGTTTGAGATTTTCAGCACCCAAGACATGCGCAAGAGACGACGATACAAATACATTTCAAAAGCTTCAATTTTTTTCTCTAGATTTTAGTCTTAGGTCCATCTTTTACACCAATAAAGAAAAATGGAGAGCACGTAGCAGCGAATCATTCGCATTCTCAATTGCAGACTGGGATCTGATCTTATGAAAAAGAATTTAATGCTAATAAATTTGGATAATTTATTGCTATTACTATTATTATTTTTAAAGAAATCTTTTATACCAGACCACACTTCAAAACGAACGAACTCGCGGGTAACTGCTAGTTAAATAATAATTTTTTGTGTTAACAAGCAACTGCCGAATAAATGACCTACAGTAACTAAGTACTGTATTTTGTATTCAATATTACACTTACTTTTCTGGAATACTCTGAAAGATTTATTTTTGGTTATTCAGTGAAAATCTTGGCATCTGTTACAGTGAGCCGTCATTGTTTTACTATGAGGAACTGCAAGGCAAGCCTTGTTTCTACAGTGACAAAGCAGTTTGATCCAAGGAACTTATACGCGAACATTACGCCATGACACGGCATTTCTGAGCAAGGCCAATGTCAAAGGGAATTCCGAATCCTTGAAAGAGAATTACCCAACTTTCAGTGCCTGGCGATTCCGTGAAGTCGACAAGCGTGCACTGAAGGTCTGTTTAGTACTTAATGACCTTCAAATGACGCAAAACACACTACCCGTCATCCTAATAGGCAATGTTTGAAGTTAAGTGTACTTACGGGAGTACTGGAAATTCATATGATTTTTCGAATATATTGACGTCACAAAGGTAGACATTGTGCAACGTTCCAATCGGCTGCTTATTAGATAGGACTGACAGAAGTACAGCCTCCCATTTTCATTCACTACGCCGCCGTTGGACTGAGTTATTTTGGTCAGTATCACTTTGCATGGATACTGCGATACAGATTTGATAGCGTAGTGATTGGACCTGAGCCCATTCCAGAGATTTAGCTACGAAGGTAATAGCACAGCTTGTTCGAGAAATAAATACTTTTCTCCTTCAGTTTTTAAGTCTCGTCGATATTGAGGTCGTTAGAGGCGGTAGAGCGATGGAGCAAGGAACGGGAAGAAATTTGGCCACGGCCTTCTGAAGGAACCATCACTGCATTCGCCGGGAGTGATTTGTAAACACTATGGAAAACGGAAATTTGTATGGCCGGATTAGCAATTAGTATATAGCTATATATTCCGGGCTCGACCATTACCGCTAGGCTCGGTTCGGGAATTGAAATCGTATCATTCAGCCTATGATGACTCACTTCGAACAATTTACTACAATCAGTTGCGAAGTTATGAATTTATAGTACAGTAATTCATTGAACGCGTATTCCATATTTCATATAGGCATCAAAGGAATGCCGTGAAGTAATTTTGGTAAATATTATTAACTAAAGTCTTGAAAATTTTAATTTTAATGGCGGATCTCAGTAAAAGATTCAAACCTTCAAGTTGGTAGCAGTGCCTGACGTATGAAAATAGGAGCCAAAACTACTTCAGTTGTTCAGCAACCACTGTGAAATAAAATCATACCAAATTTGTACAAAAGGAAAATATTGTAAAATACTCAGAAAGATGTAAAAGTTTTGAAAAAGGTTTTGTGAGGATATCTAACTTTGGCAAAGGTTATCAAAAGTGACCAAGAATATGTTGAGAATGAACATGAGTCCCACCGTTCGTAAATATTGACAGCCGAGTTTTTTAAAAATCAAAGAATATGTAATGAACTTAAAAAGAAAGAATCACTGAATTGTAGAAAAGTTAATGTCTACTTAAAACAGTGATAAATTTCTTGGTTTATGGTATTTTTGGAATTAGTATTAAATTATACCTTGTAGTTGAGAGAACCTTGTATTTTGTTAAGGGACCTATTCCATGTTTATAGAATAACTGCAATGCCATTTGTTCATGAACTCGACAGTAATTTGGCTGGTTACAATTATGCCAAAAAGGATCCTTACCCAGTATTTAGATAGTATACACTTTACCCAGAGGTTCGCTATCGTCTTTGAGAATGGAGTAATTTTCACTGATTTGCAGCTTAGGAGTTAGGGTGATTGCTCCACAATACATAATTATCCGGTTTTAAAGTAATCTCAGAATTAATCGATTTCAATAAGGTTACTGAACACTACTGCTTGTGAAAACAGCAACACCAGGAAGGAGACATATGATTGCAATGAAATTTATTCCACAGATCAGGGGCATGACAATGCACAACTGATCAGAATTACAGAATTATACAAGCAGACCGTCGTGAGAATTCGTTAAGGCGCGAAGCTGTCACGTGTTGCAATCGGAGGCACTAGAGCTGGAGGCTTGGAATTGAAGAGAGCCAGGATATTCTGCTGGGAGGACAAACTTCTACACAGTTTGTAGCGCCAAAAAAGCATCTGCAGTGGTTGTAGGAGAACCAAAACGTTCAAGCTGCCGATCGACCGTATGCAAGACATATTTGATAAGGGAGCACTCACAAACTACGTGGCTCGGTCTAGGAGGAGGAGGAGGGGGGGCAGAAGGGGTTAGGTAGAAAACTACGGTGGACTACGTGGGGAGAAAAGGGGGGGGGGTACGAGCCAAGCCAACGTAGATTTTCATTCATATTATTTGTCGCAGGTGAAATAAGGTACAGAACGGACAACAACATATGGATATTTATTTCTGTCATTTAATTATCTCCGTATGTAATTTACGATAGTCTGACAGGAGAAATCAGTACAAAATGTCTTCTGGAATGAATAGGGAAAGAAATTACGTTCTACATCGGTGGAGGAGGTAGAGGCTAAAGCCACGTCATGCTACGTGGGGGTGTGGGGGCCAAAATGGAGCTGCGTAATTTATGGACGCTGCTTAAGTAACATGTTATTTGAACGTGAAGGTAAGGGAAGAAGTGGTACCCGTCGTTCTTCAAAGAAGACTTGCATTTTCCTCGCCACATGTGGCCGGGTATTGTCTTGCTCAAATATGGCCATATGGAGCGCTCTACAGAAGGTGTATTTTCTTGGGCTTTAAAACATCCCTGATCAGATTGGCCTCAATACGAAATCACATGTTATAACCAATGCGCACTAAACCATCACACTTGGTTATGTCTAATTTGCTGCTCACCAATGCAGTCTGCCCGACTGCGTTCAACGCCGTCACTGTAGGAGAGGATGAAGTGGGACTCGTAAAAAGATACTACATATTGCCACTCAGCACGCCAGCAACGGCATTCACATTCCCATTGCAGGTTGAGGCATTGCTGGTTTCCGGTCAGTGAAAGCCAACACATTTTCATAAGTGCCAACAGACCAAACGGGGTCGAACCATTGATGCAGATATGTCCATATCCGTTGCAGTACTCCAACGTTGAGCTGGACGAAGCCGTTCAGTCGGTTATGGCCATGCGGACAAGGTTTCGGTTATCCCATACTGCAACCACATTATGTTGTCCAGTACTCAATCGTCGTTGTGTACGACCCTGTTGTATTCACTGGTTCCACTCATACATAACTGTCGTAGCAGCGTGCCCTGAACGAGCCGCAATGTCACGGTACAAAACACCTGTTTAGGGGGCATCCACAAATTACGTGAGGTGTTTTTCCGGATTTCTGGACCCCCCCCTCCCCCCTGGTGAGATTTCGTGAGATCTGGCCGGACCCCCCCCCCCCCCCCTCTGGTGAGATCTGGTCCGTGAGAACCCCCCCTACAAATCGCCCTGGAAACTTTTGTAGACCTTTTTTTTTAGGTCACACCCTAACTTTTTTGACGAAATACCCTCCTAAAATCGACTTTGGCGCAAATTGTAGACCTTTTTTTTTTGCTCTACTGTCCCCAAATTTTTCGCAAAATCTCACGTGAGATTTCCGTAGACCCCCCCCTCCCCCCTGGTGAGATCTGGTGAGATTTCGCCGGACCCCCCCCCTCCCCCATTTCACCTCACGTAATTTATGGATGTCCCCTTACCAAACACCAATCATTCTGTCACGTTCGTATTCTCTCATATACTGACATTGCGCTCTTTGACGTCGTCGTGGTACACTTGCACTTACTTGTACGTTTCCTTTTCGTTTGACGCTCTGCACCGACTGAGCGTGACGTAACATCCGGTCACACAAAATAGGGCGTTGCTGGGCCTACATGCGCGCCATCTCTCTGCAATGGTAATCCCTTTTTATGGTTCCAGTGCTCTACACATCCTCCGGTTCTAGAGTGATTCAGATTTCAGACTATTGCTTCTGGGTGTTGCAATTTTCACAAACAATTATGTAAGTTGGTCCCTTTCAACAACAATTTCAGTTTCGGCAATCAAAAAAAAAAATCAAAAATAATAAAATTAATAATAATAATAATAAAAATCATTGTAGATCCAAAGGCGTAAGGGAAGTCTTTTAGTTCACTTGGCGGTGGGATTTCAACGTCTAATACTGTGACACAGTAAAACTAATCAGTCAAACTGTTGTTTCGTATTTTATTCAAGGATCCAATACCCCTGCGGTTCTTGAGTTCTACAAAACATACGCTTTATTTTGCAATGAAAACAGATTCGGTATGATATTATGCGAATGTATTGCAACATAACATATTCTGATATAATATCTATACACAAAATATGTTTACGATTAAAGTAATTATGTTGTACAACACTAAATTAAACAAATAATATAGTCAAAATGCAATATGTACAATTTTCTCAGCTATATTGTGATTCCCACCGTTGTAGAAGGGTAATGCATCAGCTAGTGGAAGTGTCCCATGTACTACAGTTCGTAAATTTCTCCGAGAATTTTCTCTGTTCAAAACGTTATACTTATATGTATTTATATTTAGAATACTCCAAACATTCAATATTATAAAATGAAACATATAACAGAAAATGAAATGTGCATTCTGAGTAATATCGCGATTCCAGTCGTGCCGAGAAGAACATAAATCAGCTTATATATTCTAATGTCTTCTGTTCCCAGTAGTGAAGTGATTCGGAAAAGGTCCATATATACCATCCGATATAGTTACCTGAAAATTTCCTCCATTTTATTTCTCCTCCTTGAACATCTTAGTACTTAATTATTGATATCCTCTTCTTCTCCACATTCACCATCCACACCTAGGTTCACAATAAAATTGTTTTAATGGTAACCATTTTACGTTTCGTAGCTTGGGAAGGAGCGTTCCAATTGAATTGTCTCAAAATAGAAGATGTATTTACGCTCAGGCATCGCATTCGGCAGGATGGCATCCAGATTTGGGTTTTCCATGGTTTCTCCAAATCATTCCAGGCGGATGCCGGGATGCTTCCTTCAAAAGGCCATGGCCGAATTCATTCCCATTCCTTGTTCCCAGTCCCATCCCGCCTCTAATGACCTCGACTTCGACGAGGCGTAAAGCCATAAGTAAAAAAAAATATATACATCTTTTGCAGTCAGATTAAAGTAAACGTGTTCGAAATGGCTTTACAGCACGTGAATATTTGGATAAACTAAATACTCTGAAGTCGAAGTTTTGCTGACAACTACGTTTCACCTACTGTCAGGACTATATTCCAAGGAAATTTTCTGAAGACCTCATATTGCTTGTTTTAAAGAACTCAGATTGTTTCTGCTTGAATTTTGTCAGCATTTGCCAAAAAAAACTGACTAGCAATTGCCCAGAAACTATCTTAAGAATTCCACAAGTTAGGGCCGTTAATAGAATAAAGTACAAAGATGAAAAAAAGTTTCTTTACATAATTGATTTAGTAGGTAGAACGACTTACTATGAATAGCCTATAGAGGTTAAAATCCCGACAAATACGAGCCTTCTTCCTTGTTAATAACTTCCTGTTATCAAGTCAGTAATAGCCGGCCTCGGTAGCGTAGAGGCTAGAGTGCTAGCTCCGCGAGCCGAAGGTCGCCGATTCGAATCCGGCCTCGGGCATGGGTGTTTAAGTGCTGTGTGTGTGTCTGAATGTCCTGTGCGTCCTGTGCTGGAATTGAAAAACGTACTGGAGAAACTAAATCACTGGAAGAGATATCATAAACACATTGAGCTGGCTGAATGGCTTAGTTGCCGAAAGCCATTAAAATAAAAAATGTCAGTAAGACATAGAGGGAAGGATACTAAAGAAAGTTGTAACTTGGTTTTAAGCACACCGCCTTCTGTTTAGCGCTTAGGACAAATGGCAATAGAACTCCGCCTCCCCCAGTATCATCATTTGGTGATAATACACAGTCCAGTAACATTAATGTGACCACCACCCACTTTCGGCGTCAACGTGAAATAATCAATCGCAGGTGGCAGCACATTACAGTGGAGTGTATATAAAGGATGTCCTAGCGCATCGGAAAACATTTCAATCCTTGGCGTAATGCAGAAACGTAGCGATTTATCCGACGGCCAAAAGGGCATGATTACTGGCTTTCGGGACAAGGGTGGAAGCATTTCGGAAACGGCTAATTTTGTGAACTGTTCACGTGCCGCCATGGTGAAAGTATACCGTGCATGGAAAAATGGCACTATTCAAAATCAGCGGCGTGGAACATGCGGTGCACCACGGGCTATAGATGACAGAGGCGAAAGAAGGCTACGGAGATGCGTTCGGGCAAATAGACGAGCAACTGACCGCCCAGATTAACCAAGGGGCTACCAAAAGTGTATCCTCAACAACGGTTCAGCGAACGTTGCTACGCATGGGCCTCCGCAGCAGACGCCTGGTTAATGCACCCATGCTAACTGCTGTTTATCGGCGACGAAGGATGGAATTTGCACGCCAGTACCGCAACTGGACGTCGACACAGTGGCGACAGGTGGCTTTTTCCGATGAATCACGTTTTATGCTCCATCGGACAGATGGACGTTGGCGCATACGGCGTGAAACGTCTGAAAGCAAACACCCTGCAACAATTGCCGGAAGGATCCAGGGTGGAGGAGGGAGCATTATGGTTTAGGGACTGTTTTCCTGGCATTCACTGGGTGAACTCATCATTGTGGAAGGCTCGATGGATCAGTACAAGTACGTATCTGTCCTTGCGGACCATGTCCACCCCTATATGCGATAATTTTTCGTCAGAATGATGGCATCTACCAGCAGGACAATGCGATGTGTCATACAGCTCGCAGTGTATGTGCGTGGTTTGAAGAGCACCAGGAAGAGTTTAGCTTATTCCCCTGGCCAGCAAACTCACTGGATTTAAACCCAATCGAGAATCTGTGGGACCACCTTGATCGGGTTGTTCCCGCCATGGATCCTCAACCGCAGCTGGCCACGGCACTGGAGTCGGCATGGTTCAACATCCCAGTGAACACCTTCAGAAACCTAATTGACCCTCTTCCTGTACGCCTCGCAGCGGTCGGCTCTGCCAAAGGTGGTTATTCTGGTTTTCGAGAGGTGGTCACATTAATGTGACTGTACTGTGTAGTTCTTGGCAAACGTTTGACTCTTTGAGAGTGTTATGCATTACATATTCGTCGTGATATTTTTCGCCATTGCATTGCATACATTTGCTTATAAATTTAGTAATAAGCTTCGGATGAAGTAATGAGCCCGTTAGCACTTATTTACAGTTATCGCACCTTGTAAAACCTGTTCTAGGTGCCACATCAAGGCAGAACTTAAGTGCTGAGTAATCGTGAGAGGCAGTTTTCGCTAATTTGTGTGCTGATAACATATCACGCTACATGACACTTCTGGCAGTACGACATGCCACTCAAGCTGTTTATTTTCGGTAAACACTTCTAGTGTCTTGAAGACACTGTCTTCTGAGACTTTCAATCTTTGCAAGCAATTCCAGACACTAGGTTTCTTCCAGAAGCGGCTTGTGTGATTCCCACGACAGCAATTTATTTATAAACATTGTTCATATGGATTTTATAATTAAAATAATTTATTGCTCAGCAACAGCGTAAGATGGCATACAACCAGATTTATATTGATCATTTGTAAATGTATGTTAACATAACTGTTTCATTTTTTCCTTCTCCTCACATGATAATAGATGTTTTCTACATTCGCATTTGAGACATTTCTGTTAGTTCGGTGATGAAGACAACGATCAAACATGTTGTGTGGCATTTTAAACAAATTTTTTAATTTATCTTTTTTTTAATTTTAACTTTAGCTCCTTAAATAAATCTCTATTTTTCTTGACTTTTTCATTCACAAAATAGTAGAAACTTAAAAAAAAAAAAAAAAAAAAAAATTAAAAAAAGTACAGAATTGTATTATGAGATGGGCGTAACGTACATTAATATCAATAGTAAGCAAATTATTTGTATAATATCGTAGCAACTAACCATAAAGTATTTTACGTAGGATAATTCGCAGTCTGATAGTCTCGAAATTTTACGTTTAGCAGTTATGTTTTAAACCTGGAAAGGTTGAGATCTTTCTTTATAGGACTAAGCAAATCCCTAATTTGATAATAGTAATCTCACTCTTTCTTTAAAGAAATTCATAACTTAAATTAGTCCTGAATTACATGTTTATGTAAATAAGTTTAATTTCCCATCGTCCCTTCAACTTAAATCGTATTAGGCTTCACTACAATTTCAGTTAACATTTCTCTTAAAGGTGAAATTTTACTTAACTATTATTAAAAAATGGAGAGTCATAAAGTGATACAAATCTACGTCTACAAAATTATAGGAGGTACAGTAGGTTTGGCTTAGGTAATTGCGAGAAACCGCCTAAAAATCGCAAACAGGACGGGCACCAGAACTTTAACATGGTTCCGTTATATCTCCCAGATGTAGTGTGTGATATCCTAACGCAATGAGTCCCACTGACGGGGCCTTTAATATTGTTAATTGTTATACACCGTAGGTGATACCAGTATCTGTCCTTTCCTAGATTTTCACACCTATTTCACGAATGTCTGAGTGCTCTTTTAAACATTTACATATATATGTATATATATAAACAATTGACAGAAGTGAAAACTTAAAACTATTAATATCATACGCGCATCACATCATACTTATCGCTACAGATATACTAAATAATAAAAAAAATCTGTGTGGACATAATGACCTGGTGACAGGGTATCTGTTGGCTGCGCTTTCCACCCCTGTCTACCTAACCCGGTAGTGCTACCAGGTACAGGGGACCTTCAGCTTAACGTGGAATCCGAACCACGGAAGCCCTCTGGCGAACTTCACGTTACACAGCAAGCTATGATAGAGGTAAAGGTCGGGTTAATCGTCTATGAAGATTCCCCACCGAGACAGAGATTCGAACCGCGGACCTTTCTTTCGCCAGTCAGACATCTTAGCCACTAAGCCACGAGGCCAGAACGGATGTACTGTTAATATTAGCATGTTGGTAATGCGAACTCATAAGATTTTACCCATCCAAACATGGCCCAACGTGCGTAAAGAAATTTTTACTTCAAAAACTAAAAATCTAACTTAGTCCACACCCCGAAGGAGATGTGCCCAGCTATAGTGTCAGAGGCTAGAAGGCTAATTCCTTTCTTCAGGGGCCTGTAGCTTAACATGGAATCAGAACCACGGAACGTCCCAGCGAAGCTCATATAATCACATAAAACTCCTAAATATTCCTACTCACCGCGGTATTTGAACCCGCGATTTGAGAGAAAACTTTCGTCAGTAAGCGCCTTAACCACTGAGCTACCAGACCACCTTGTTTTGAGATATACGTGTGATAACTACAATGAAAATCGAATAAAAACTTTGGGTTTGTATAAACAACGGTGACGAGTCTTTAATGGAATCATTACGAATAGATACTGCAGGTATCATTATCAATTAGAGCCCCTGAAGTGGGGGAAAGCAACGGGCCCGGATGGAATTCCAGTAAGAGTATTTTCATAGTATGCGGCGGAAATCGGGCCATTTATGTCTGATATATTCAGTAAATCATTAGAAGAGCGAAAAGTACCTTCATACTGGAAAATCGCGCAAGTAACTCCGATTTTCAAGAAAGGTGATCGAAGTGATCCTGGAAACTATCGTCCCATATCTATAACATCTGTTTGTAGTAGAGTTATGGAGCATATTATATGCTCGAACATTATGAATTATTCTAGATGATAATAATTTGCTTACAACAAATCAACACGGATTTCGGAAGAAAAGATCATGTGAAACACAGCTGGCCCTATTTACACACGACGTAATGAAAGTTATTGATGCAGGTTCACAAGTAGATGCAATTTTTTTAGACTTTGCAGAAAGCCTTAGACTATGTGCCACACAACCGCCTTTTAGAGAAGCTTCGAGCGGACGGTATATCGGATCAGCTTTGTGAATGGATAAAGTATTTTCTAACTGGTCGGTTGCAGTATGTACTCGTTGAAGGAGAAAGTTCTTCTAATCTAGATGTTACATCGGGTGTACCTCAAGGAAGTGTAATAGGACCACTTCTTTTCTTAATTTTTATAAACGATCTCGGAGACAAAGTGAAAAGCCTTTTTCGATTGTATGCGGTTATTTATAGGAAAGTAAGGAAATTGGCCGATTGCTTAGAAATTCAGCGTGATCTGGATATTATTTTGGCATGGTGCGCTGAGTGGCAACTTACGCTAAATTGTAAAAAGTGCAAGACAATGAGCATAACTAACAAAAAGAATCCAATTGATCAGAAATACGAGTTAAACAATTCAGTTATTGATATGGTCGATTCTATGAAATATTTGGGAGTAACAGTACAAAGGAACATGAAATGCTACTTACACATTAATTCGTTAGTAGGTAGAGCTAATTCTAGGCTGCGATTCATAGGTCGAATATTGAAAAATTGTAATGAACAAACAAAGGAGATAGCGTACAAATCTCTTGTGCGTCCACATTTGGATTATTCTTGTGCCATTTGGGACCCGTTTCGTAAGGGGTTGATCGAAAGTATAGGGAAAGTACAGTGAAGAGCCGCTAGATTCGTGACAGCTTGCTACACTCCTCATGAAAGCGTCACAGAACTGATTAGTAGACTAGGCTGGGAGTCTGGTAGATAGATGACACACGTTTCGTTTAAACTTATTGGTAAACATGTGTACTCCCACTTTCACTTTCGAGTGTAGTGAAATACTTCGTCCACCAACCTATTTGAGTCGGAAGGAAAGGAAAGGTAAAATTAGAGAAATAAGGTGCCGGACTGATTCTTATATTAATTCTTTTTTCCCTCGTACCATTAGGGATTGGAATGCACAGCAAAGAGATTAGCTTTGGTGCTGAGCACCATCTGCCACCCACAATTTTGTGAATTGCAGAGTATATATGTAGATGTAGAAATTAAGATGAAGGGGGAAAGGAGAAGAGGGTTTAGGTTTCTGTAAATCAAACGTAAGCAACGTTTCTTTATTTGTTTTTAAAGTATTCGTATGCAAAGTTCCTTCAAAATCGGATAAAAACTGTGTGTTTGTATAAAGATTTTGCAAAAAACGTCCAACGCGCATATCATTCGCGCAACAGGTGGCGTGATGGTGACACAAATTTCCCCTCACTCAAAGATCGCGAAACGCACCTATAAAAGTTTTCACTTCAATGTAAGTAAACTTTGCCATCAGTTACGGAATCTAATTATTATCATAAAATTTTTTAATATTAAAAATTCCTCTCTCCTTATTGTCTATTACGCAATTAAAGCATCTAAAATTTTTATGCATTCTGATTGTTATATAAAAAATTGCATTTATAATTAAGAAGCTAATGATCAGTTCGTTTAAGTGCCTCGTATTTTCTGTTCATAAAACAATTCTATCGACCGTTTTCGAGAGGAATAGTGAGGAACAAACTTTTATTAGCTAGAATGAGATAACTAGTTATCAATGAAATGTACTCAATTTCGCTTAGCGTATGTGCTTCAGTTACTCACTATTACGACTTAACTTTGTGAACTTACCTGGTTATTCAACTCTTCCCGGGTATACAGAGAAATTTTGCATTGTAAGTACAACGTTTCAGTCGCTTCGACCTTAGTGATCTTCAGTTTAAAACACACATATTGCCACCAACTGGAAATGAATGCAGTGGAAGAAGTTTAAACATTGTCCCTACAAAGTAAAACTCCGCGTAATAGACTCCTATACAATAACACGTCAAGTAAGTCTCCGGCCTTCCATTGCTTTCAAATAATAATTGGTAGTAATTCATGTAACCATTTTTATTCCGAGCCTTCTCTTGATTTAAAAGCGTACACCTATGTTACTCTGAATGAGACATTCCTGTTTTAACTTTAATAATATTTTCCGAGGGGTAAAACGTAAGTTACTGAACAGCGACGTTTCTTAAATCGTCACACGATCTGTAAGGAGTTAATGAATTGGAAATATCTGAAATGGATACCGAACCCAAAGTTGAGCAGCAACGTTGGCTCCTGGTAATCGGGAGGTCGCGGGTTCAAATCCCAGACCTGCCATCAGATTTCGGTTTTTAATGTTTTCCCGAAGAGACTCTACGCGCATGATGGGATGGCTCCTTCAGAAGGCCATGGCCGAATTTCTTCCCGTTCTTTGTTACCCGTACTCTCCCAGCTCTACTGACACTGACGTCGACGAGACGTAATTCCCGAGAGGAGATAAATAAATAAACAAATGTGGTTGTTCTTGCTGTGTAGCCAAATGGCAGAAGATTAGAGTTTACGTTACTTGAAATCTTTAGCTCATACCGCACTGTTTTTAGGAAATGTAAGTTATCAGTGAGTACTGGTATCCTGTGTTAATGGCGAACGCCGTTCCCGAAGCGAGGTTGTAACCGCTTCCACGCTTGATGACCTCTTAACACGCAACGCCACGTGGCTGTTACTTACATTCTCGAATTTGAATGGTACGGCAACATTTCAGAATAGATTAATGTGGTGCACCATTACACGGGAACTTGGTAGAAATGACGTTGCATTTTCTTGGAATTTGAGTGAAACTCATTGAAGAAACTAACTTCACGAGCTTCAAGACAGAAAGCATGCTTAATGGGAATGGAAGCATTTTCACCGAGCGTGGTGGATGATTTTTTAACGCTCTGGCCTCGCATCAGGCAGGACGGCGGCTCGAATCCCCGTCCGGGCATCCAGATTTGGTTTTCCATGGTTTCCCCCAAATAACTCCAGGAGAATGCCGGGATGCTTCCTTCAAAAGACCATGGCCAAATTCCTTCCCGTTCCTTGTACACATTCCATTCCCCCCACCCCCCAATAATGAGCTCGACGTCGACGAGGAGTAAAACCATAAAAAATAAAAAAAAAACCGTAAAACAGGAAGCATTTTCATTTGACGATTCAGGAAATTAGTGAAAGCTGAAATTTTTATGAAATCAGTCACGTGAGTTTCCATAAAAGATTTTAACAGTTCCATTGTGAAACATTTCGTTGCACTAAACTTTTTTTAATATTTTTTTGCTTATGACTTTACGCCTCGTCGACGTCATTTAGAGACTAGGAACGGGATGGAATTCGGCCATGGCCTTTTGAAGGAAGCAGCCTGGCATTCGCCTGGAGTGATTTGGGGAGATCATTTAAAACCCGAATCTGGATTCCCGGACGGGGATTCGAACCTCCCGAATGAGAGGCCAGAGCGTTAACCGCTCACCCACCATGCTCGGTTTGCAACTTTCTAAACGTCAGCGGAATTACTTGTTAACTTGTAGGTAAACTTGAGGTAAACGTTAGCAAATTATATCTAATTTGAAACTATTATGCTAACCTTACAGCGAGTTGAAATTAATGGGTTAGCCTATATCCACTTGTAATTGGCAGCACTTACTATCGTAGCCATCGGCAGAATGTAAGATAAGATTTTCTTTTATTTATTAAAATGTCATTATGTTGCTCATGAACAATATATGAGAGTGATATATTTTTAAAATGTATTATCACATTTAATCACCGAATACCACAAGGCTTTCTTGCAGTCACCCTCGCCGTAAATGGAATATGAAGCGGCGACATTCGAAAAGTTAAACCGACACTGTACACCTTCCAGTAGGCAGTATGTTGTTAATATTGACTCATTCAATGCGTGGTTGTAATGGTTTTGTAGAAACTGCAACTCGCTCGTTAAGATTTGGAATATTACTAAATTTCGTATTTAAAACTTTAGCACTATCCCATTTAATTTATACGGATTTGCATAACTTCCTGATTCTATTTTAGAAAAAATAAAATTAAATAAAATAGACGTAAAAGTATCATCAAAAACTTTCTTCACACCATGAACTGGATAACTGATTTAATTCCGTACTTAAAATGTATTAAGGCTCTTACAACTGAGATCCCTGTACAATTGTACAGCAACAAAAATAGAAATTCACAAATAAAGTAAATGCTCTGATCGTCTATCTCACTGCTAAATTTGTGGTAACCGTTTTAGCTTTTGATTTTTCTTTTGTCCGCAAGACGCTTATTAATTCTCTAAACTTAGATGTGACAATTTTCGGTTTAGTAATATGAGGTGGATTTTGCTTGACCTTAATCCGAAAATCATGGAACTACCTATCTTATATATATTTCAAAGTAAAATAAGTTACAGATTTTCAAGTTGCGATGAGGAATGAACAATAGCAGCTGCCGAAAATTGTCTAATAGGAATTCCTACGCCGTCGCATCCTGACGGTACATCTTTCTTGCAAAATTCAAATTTCTTCAAAATCTAACCAACAACTCCAGAGCTTTAGCTCAGCGGTTAAGGCGCTCATTTCTTTCTCGGGTCGTGTATTCAAACCCCGCGCCGAGCAGGAATTTTTAGGAGTTGTATTTGATTACATGAGCTACGCCGGGACGTTACGTGGTTCTGATTCCGCGTTAAACTGTAAACCTCTGAGGAAAGGAATTGATCTTCCTGGCTCTGACACAATAGCTTGGTACATCTCCTTTGGGAAGATTCGACCAACCTTCAGGTTGTGGACTAAGTTAGATTTTTGTTTTTGAAGTGAAAACTTCTTTAGGCGCATTGGGCGATTTTCAGATGGGTAAAATCATATATGAGTTCGCGTCACCGACATGCTAATGTTACGAGTATATGTGTTGCGGTCTGGTTGCTCAGTGGTTAAGGTGTCTGACTGCGAACGGTAGGTTCTCGGTTCGAAACCCTGTCTCGGCGGTGATTTTAATAGACTCTTAACCCGACCTTCACCTCTGGCACAATTTGCTGTGTAATGTGAAGTACGCCAGAACGTTTTCGTGTTTCCAAATCCACGTTAAACTGTAGGTCCCCTGTACCTGGTAGCACTACCCCATTACGAACCGAGCGGGGCGGTGTAACGGTTAGCGTTCTCTCCTCGCATTCGGGAGGACGGTGGTTCGAATCCCCGTCCGGGCATCCAGATTTGGGTTTTCCATGGTTTCCCCAAATCACTCCAGGCAAATGCCGGGATGCTTCCTTCAAAAGGCCATGGCCGAATTCCTTCCCATTCCTTGCTCCCATCCTTGCCCCCCATCCTTTCCCGTCTCTAAAGACCTCGATGTTAAAAAGAGACGTAAAGCAGTTACAAAAAAAAAAAAAAAAAAAAAAAAAAAAAAAAAAAAAAAAAAAACATTACCAGTAGGTTAAGGCGCCTAACACAGAGACGTAATGCGCAGTCAATAGAAACCCTGTCGTCAGGTCATTACGCCTCACAGAAATATTATTATTTGGTATATCTGTAACTATAAGTATGATATGTTGCGGGTATGATATTAATGGCTTTAAGTTTTCACTTCTGTCGGCAGTACTTCATGACTGCTAATTGTATCATTACCATGATACTGTAATGAATGACCCAGATTCTCTACAAAGCTCTCTAAACTACACTACTATGAGGATCTACGTGGGATGGGAGCAGGAATAATACCTGCTTTGTTGTAAGCGCGGAAAGCGGACGTGGAGACCTTCAGCTCGCTCAGGGATTCACGTGTTTTCCCCAGTGGAATGCCCCATGGCGTGGCCAGACAGCGAGTCACGATACCCATATTTTCGCCGGAATATACTCAGGGTCACGGGAACTTCTGCTTACGTCCAGGCGCTCACGGACAGCACATTGAGCGCTCGGTCAAATTGCACACAGTGGTTTTGGCCGATAAAGTCAGTACTTTGTCCTTCCTGTTCATGGTGCTTTGCATTCAATATATACATTCATTAATATGGACTGTAACAAAAATATAGAAAGCATAAAATAAAAGTCTGACACACCTACATAGTAAACTGGTTAGTATTAATCTGGTAATAGGCCATATTTCCGCAGTTGTTGAACAATAATTTTATAAATAATTCCGTCAAAAACAACTGTTATGGTGAATTTTATTTATTCCCCACTCGTGTGTAAATCAGCAAAATGGTCACTTTAATAAGTGCAGCGTGCAAACAACCGGTGAATTAATGTTCAAATGGAACTTTAATGATATAGTGCTGGAAAAGTGTATGAAGTGCTGTTCCAGACCGGCTTGTTAGGATTACCACTGTATCTCCACTGATGATGCCCTACACCATAAGGGTGAAACGCATCTGGGGAATAAAATAAAATAAAAATCCACCAAAACAGTTTTTTTTGGGGGAAATATTTATAAACTTAAACCGGTTAGGTTTATCGATGTTTTGGATGCAGCAGTAGTATATTAGTATATTAATATTGGTCCTGAGAATGCCGCATGAATGAGTTAGTAGAGTTACGGGCGTATACAGTACAATTCCCGAATAAGCATAAAACTTCTTTGTTTCTGAGCCTTATAAACAACTGCAGCAAGGTAATGACCACGTTATAGCCACTGTATAGTAAAGGTAATGAAAGATTCCTAGACGCCCCTATGCGAACCGTTTTTGGCACTGTGATAAACTGATTTCTTAATTTTGGTAAATATCTCATCCTACGTATATCCATCACGACGTAGGTAGAATTTTATTGCAGTCATCTTCTCCTGCTTTGAATCTTTAGTAAATTACAATTTCATGTTATCTCAATAACCTACTGACTGTATATTAACGGTGCGAAATTAATTTCTGTCGTAACCGACAATCGTAACGACTAAAGGGAACCTATAGTTTAATATGAAATTAAAACTATGGAGCGACCTGGCTTCTTACGGCCCGTGGTTTTTGTAAGCCGCGTCATGGAGCCAAACTGTATGGATCAGCACGCGCAACAGACCAGCCTTGTCACCTCCGCACCACGTTGCCTAGTTTTGTTTCAGCTACCCGGGCGTTTGATGTTTACCGTTTGGGCGACAGATAGAGGCGTGCTATCTCTGCGTGGATAGGCAGTTCCCTTCCCAGGGCTCACTGTTCATAGCTAGACCGGCGCGACCGGCAAATGCATGGGCTTTGGGAAGCCACCTGAACACATTTTTTGCGGAACACTGGAGGTGATTGGCATTGGTGACAGAGACTCCTTGTTTTGCTGATAGACTCTCTACGAATTTCTTTATATAAAACAATAATATTACTCTCACGCTGACAATTTATATAAGTTTTTAGTTTAACCGACTGCGCGAAACTGGAGATTCGTTATCCTAACATATTGCTGGGATGGCCTAGCAATAATATTTTTAAATAAACCTTAAGTCTACAACGAAGATAAGCAAGAGACAAACAGCCTTTTCTAAATTTCATTTACCACACTAGGCATAACGTAGAATAATAAGTAAGGGTATCGTTAAAAGATATCACCATGAAAATTTACGTAAAAAGTCTAAAATCTGATCGGATTAGATATGAACCTATATGTGCTTTTTTTTTTTTTTTTTTTTTTTTTTTAAACAAAACCGCGCACATCAAAATCAGATATGTGTACAGACTTTTTTCTGATTAGGTCATCGGTGACTAGTTTGAATCATGAGATTCCTGTCAGAAGTCTACTCGGGCCCGTTAGGTCCGTAGCAATTAATCTACCGGAGGAAAGTCTTGAGTTACCATCTGTCTGTGATACGTGTTACTCTGTGTGTTCAATATTACAAGTGTATTTTTTGTTTGTGAAATGTGTAGCTTATGAGGCGGAGATTGAGGACCTTCCTAGCATTCACCTAATTGGTTGCAGGAAACCGCCTAAGAACCGCAACCAGGACGACCGGTACGTGGGGGCATGGCCTCATGCTCAGTCCCACTATGCGGCGCCTCAGCGCACTGATCCACGGGTTATTTTGACTTCATGTTTTCACGATATATGTTATTGATAGTAAATTATGGACAAAACTGAACCCCGCAATATCGCTTACACTGGTAGGAATCGGAATATCAGAAGATGCTGATAGACTGTGTGGAGAAAATTCGCATGTAACAAACCGAATGTGCCTCTCATTGATTGTAAAATTTATAACTTAATAAAAATCTCTCTTAGTTTTTGCACTGCGAGTAAGTGACAAACACCACAATATTAAGAGCGTAATATTCTGTTTGAGCAATTAATCATGAGCTCTCGTGTGTCAGCAGTGAATAAGAACTGTTTCTGCGACTGAAATGCCTGTATTCTATATGCGTCATTACGCCGGACGGCAGGTCAGATGTTATTATTTCTATGACGTACTCTGCTTCTGGGTATTCAGTGGGCAGAACATGCAGTGCTAGCACATTTTTCTTTTTTTTAATGGCATTTGGCAACGGAGGCCATACAGCCAGCTCAATGTAATTATAATTGCTTTAAGTGTGTATCCAGCATTTATTGTATTTCTCCAATGTAAGGACGCCACAGGACGGACAGGACATTCACACAAACACACAACACTTAACATCCATGCCCGCGGCCGGATTCGAACCGGCGGCCTTCGGCACGCGGAGCTACACTCTAGCCCCTACGCTACCGAGGCCGGCTGCTAGCACCTCAAGTTCCTTGCCATGCTGCAAGTAAACTGGTGTTTAGGTCGGTTTGGAATGCGCTGTAATATGCAGTGACAACGCTTGTGTTTATGTTAGTTTGGCAAGTTGCATTCAACGTTAAACTAGTTAAGCAATTCAAAGGCGATTCAAATACAATCTTTAATCTCGTGGTAGTTCTATCCCGTTTGGAAATAGTATAGAAGATGCGAAGCAACGTGTGATAGTTTTAAGGATAACATTTTTATTAATAATCGATTATAAATCAGTAACTGCGAAACTAAATGGTATACTCAACTAATCGATACATGCGTTTATTGCTATTGTTAGCATACACACAAATTACAAAGAAGCATACAACCAGTACCGGATTAACCACGTAGCAGGAGGTAGCAAATGCTACTGGCCTCGCGCCTTCTAGGGGGCCTCGCGTATCGTAGGGGGTCCCGCACATAGACTAGAGCGACTTTTTTTTTTTTTTTTAGCTCTACAATTTTCCCTCGGACGGCAAAAATCAAGGTCCTCTTCTTCACATTTGCTACGGGCCCCGCGCTGTCTTCATCCGGCCTTGCATACAACACTTATTTTCTTAGTGTGTCACTTCTCTTCATTTTAAAATAATGATTGAGACTTAGGCACGAAATAAAAAGCAAAAAATTTCAGATACATGACTGAGTTTACATTCCAAACTTTTGCTTCTGTGTGTGTGTGTGGGGGGGGGGGGGGCGGGGGAGTGAATATAGGAGGTGCAGATAACATTATACTGACAATTCTTTGTCCCTCTCTAGAAATGAGTTTTGGTATGTGAGAGTGTATAATTGGAAACTAAATCTTCTGAAAGTGTTAGGGCCAACTTTCGATAATTTTCGATGAAATAAAAGTCAAAGGTCGTAACCCTTAGATAAAATAGGGGCCGTAAGATTACTTAAAAAAGATCAATTTTCAAAACGGGGGATCTGAAAATTAATATTTTTTTGAGAACTGTCGAAATTTTCGACTTGCGAATTTCACGTCATTTATCGTAAAAGTCTGATGCTTTCGACTGATGCTGTAGGCCAGCGGATGACCGATTCGAGTACAAATTGTTCGCAGTGGTAGTTTAGTCTGCTATGACAAATTTTTTGTTTCAAATATTTGTTACGAATCTTTCAAAAATAAATACGTGTTTATACGTGGGAGACGTGAAGATTAGAAAGTGAGAGGCCACACCAGGTGTACGAACAGTTCCATTACGTGTAGTTCAAGTACAGCTAATTATTCTGAAAAGAAATGAAAACAAAATAAAATACCACACGTGTACGATGGAGCCATCTTCTGTAGCTCATCTGCGAAAAATTTGTTCATCATACCACAAGTTTCAATTTATTTTAAAATTCGTAAGCAAGGTTTGGAAAAAAGAATGAACATGACTAGATACGAATTCAAAAACCAATCATTCGTAATAAAACGGTTTTTTCATTAAACCAAAGCAGCAGTCGATAGTGTTTAACCATTCTTTGTAAATGGGGGATAATTCTCAAGCCACAAATTCCGCGTTATCTGAAAAAAAAATATTAATTTATCTACCTTATAATTACAATAAAAGTTATTTGTTTTAGGTCTAAAATAATCTGAAGCAAAGACTTTTGACCTTTATGGAGTTCAGTTTTCTTAATATTCAGCCACCATAGTAAAATTTATCGAAATCTGTAACATGCAGGGTCTAGAACATCTTGTCGATCAGGTATGAATAACTTCTTTAACTTTTATAATCGATCCTCAGTTACCTTCTTCACTGTTAAAAATATTTATAAAACCACAACTAACTTTTTTTAGGATGGTATTTTATAAAGGACTGCGAAGAAAACACCCGTGCGCTTAGTTGGAGAAACATACAACAAAATATTTAACAAAGTATTGGAAACTTAGAACTACATTAGAATTAAGTCTGGTGGTTGATTTCACCAGAAGATGGTGACAGAGTTCAGATCGCCGAAATATCTTGTAAAAACACCGTGCTCACTTGGGTAGTCACCCGACAAGACTATATAAACTTAGAGCTAGCTTAGTTGGTGAACGTCATTGGTTCGAGCCATTCCTCCGTAATGCACATCTTATCTTGTTCCATGTAGTGCTAGTCCCAGATGATCGGAGGGGAAAACCAGCAGGGGGAAAGTCAGTTCTGACAGTTACCTCTCGCTATTTGTCAGTTGTTTCTTTCCGAGAATGTGAATCTCGTTAAGAACAGAATGTCTTCTTCTATCATCGCGATTAATCTTTTAAAATAAGTTTTCAGGCATCCTATCTCCATCAGGATCTTCATAATACATATCTAGCAAAATTCCCCTTCAGAACTTTTTTTTTTTTTTTTACCTATTGTTTGTGAAGCTCTTCTACCAACTAAACTCCTAGAGACTGCTGCAGTAGAAGTGAGAACAATATCAGGCACATACAAAATCAAGCATCTTGTAGATTATTGGTAGTTGGTACGATTTATAATATTTAAAATCTGTTTGCGACATATATACATAATTGAGTCCACACTTTTAAAAAGTGTCATTAATCATACATTTAAACATGATTAGGCTTAGCTTTGTTGTCTCATGAATTACTGTTTCTTCCTTCACTGAAGGGATTTTTAACTGTGAAAAAAGTAAGAAAAACTTAAGTGATTCAGTTAGCAGGTAAAAATCGTATCTGACTAGGTATTGAACAAAGTAATATGTAGTGTCTAACGCTAAACATTTTTTTATCTATTGTAAATTATCTTATCATAAAATCCATCTTTTTTCTGCCATGTAATATAAATAGTCTGATGAAAGTGAAAATATGTTTCATAGTAATCTCAACTAATTAAGAAATGAATAAATGTATTTTGGAATTTTCAAATCCAATGAATGATAGTTGTTCACTGCATCATGAAACCATTCTAAATCCCACGAAACAGCTCATTTTAAATAGGTTGTCTTAACTGGAACCCACGATAGATCAAGGAAACCAAGGTTTTCAGCATCCGTGAGTGAAGTCAGTCAGCAGCAGAAGTGACCGACTGTGCGCTTTATCTGTGATTGTGGCATTGAAAGTGTGTGTATGCCACGCAAGGACAGAACAATATTTGCTCGTTATCGGGGTAATGAGTGAAGTGTTTGCTCTCAGATACGGGTTGACGGCGCGAAATTGCGAGCGGCGAAGGTTATGTGCCGGCCTCAAGGTTGCGGATGTACATAAATATTTGGCAAGTGAAGTGTGGCATAATGGATCCATGAGGTTATTCAAAAAAGAGGGAGCAGTTTTTACATTTTTATTTGTCAAAAACTATACAATATGCAAATATATGCCATATATTAATGGATAGATGAGGATTCAAAGTTTTTTTTATGACTTTACACCTCGTCGACGTAGGGGTCACTATAGGCGGGATGGGATTAGAGATAAGGAATGAGAAGGAATTCGGCCATGGTCTATTGAAGGAAGTATCCCGGAATTCGTCTGCAGTGATTTGGGGATACCATGCAAAACCAAAATCTGGATGCGCGGATGGGGATTCGAACCAGGGTCCTCCCGATTGTGAGGCCATGAAATCAGAGCTTTACCACTCAACCACCACGCACGGTAGGGGTCAAAGTCTGTAACCCCTCCCCCTCCCCTTGACTATTAGTTCCAGTCATTGTCGCAAACAGCGCTGTTGTCTGTTTACGAGAAAATGGTGACGTCACAGATAAAATCGTTTAGTTTCTTACATTATTCTAAAAGGGAATCCATTGTTAATGGGCAGTGTACATTCCGTCTTAAATTCAATAAAGTATTACCTCGTCATAAGAATATTTACAATTGGCATATGAAATTCGTAGAAGGTGGGTGCATATGCAATGGTATAAGGAATTGGTCGTCCGAACGTCAAACGAAGAAATGAACTACCGTTTTGATGTTTGTCGTGGATCAAATGTTGCCATGTCTAATGTATACAATAAATCTTTTAACCTTCCTCTATACAATGATTTTTGGCTCGTATTTGTATCTTTTATAGTTTGTGAAAAATAAAAATGCAAAATTTGCTCCTTCTTTTCGATAATCCTAACTACAAATTCACTCTCAGGATCCTAATGGGAATACAGTATACTATTGCAGACGTAACATTGCCAGATGCACTTTCAAAATCTCGACAAATGTACAACAATGTTTAATCGAAAAGTAAGGTTCTCTGAAAACACGAAGGTTGTATGAAATAACCAGAAAGCAAAGACATTTCTGGATATTTCTTATAATGCTAATATTTCACATCATAAAATTTGGCCTGTTTATAATAGTTTTCAAAATCTTCGAGACGTTTCTGATTATTTGTAGTACTATTCCCAATAACTGATGTCCCGAAAAATCGCAAAACATACTTTGCACTATTATAAATACATGCATCATCACGTAAGCTCCATGAATTACGTCTACCGATATCAGAAGGCTCAAAAACAGAAAACAACCCTTTATTAGTTATTTTATTGTTCCGAAGGAACAGGATTGACAGTAAATAAAAAGAAACAAAATTTTTTGCTAAAACTTAAAAAACGAAACGTTTAATTATTACGTTTACTTTATCCACACCTCACAACCACTTTATTTACGTCGACATCGATACCTTTGGAACTGGAAGAGGATTGGGAACAGGGAGACGAAAGGAATTTGGCAATAGCATTTTGATGGAACCATCCCGGCATTTGAAAACCCAATGCAGGATTTTCTGGTCTGGAACCGAACCCGTGTTCTCCGGAGAGCAGATCCGACCACACCGACTCAACAGCAAGGCTTAGTTGCTATTTACAGCAATAAAATCAGAATTCCTGAAGATAAGAACTGAAAGAGGCGATACAAACATTTAGATCTTGTGATATAATGCTACCTCATGCTTCACACTTTACACATTGCAGCTTACAATTACACATTCATATTTTTAATTAACACTTCTACAACATCTAACGTTTAAGTGATAAAAAATATTCTTTTCATGTGATTTTATCTGGTTTACGTTAAATGAGAAAACTAGGGTATTTGTATGAACTATCAGAAGGTTATATATTAAAGATATTACATTGTTAATCAACAGTTGTGCGTAAGAATCAGTGCTTCTTCTATATACAACAATTGGAGGCAGAACATGTTTCTACTATTCTGGCAAGATATTAATTCAGAAAGGTATGCAGATACATGATTGGATGTTGTTCTAGTGCTATGTAATACTCAGAGTATTCCACACTCAGTATGCCCTACCACTGAAATATGAACTTTTTGTTAAATCATCAGACTCCTTAATCATGTTAAAACCGTATCGTATAGTACAAAAGATAGTGAGTTTAAATATTACAATTTGTTTACCACCTTCTGTGATTAGTTTTTTTTTTTTAAAAGGTTTTCCGAAACCGTATAGGCTGAACCCCACCCCATCCAAAAAATTAAACACCACAAAAAACGAACACAAAACCCACTTGAAAGCCGACAAGCTAAACAACACTTTCTTCCAATTCAGAAGTAAATTCGTGTGGTCTTACAGTATGGCGACACAGTTCCAACTTCCCGTGCATTTCGCCTTTGTTGCGGTTGGACCTGCAACTGAATCTCGGACAGTCTTGGCGTATTCACATGGTCTAACAGAGTTCTTAAAAATACCTGGCAGTACCAAAATATGATCCGGGGACCCAGAATGCAAAACCAACCTCGTTAGTGACTGAGCTATCGGACTATTAGAGAAAATTGGTGTAAAGCTGTGAAGAGTTCCCCAATGGTTCCTTTCTGTAGTTTATAATACCAATCTTTTTTTATTTTACTTTTTTTACTTACGGCTTTAAGCCTTGTCGACGTGGAGGTCATTAGAGGCGGGATCGAATTGGAGAAAAAGGAACGGGAAGGAATTCGGCCATGGCCTTTTGAAGGAAGCATCTCGTCATTTGCTTGGAGTGATTTGGGGAAACCATGGAAAAACCAATTTGGATGCCCGGGTGGGGATTCGAACCCGCGTCCTCCGGAATGCATCTACATCTACATGTACACTCTGCAATTCACAAAATTGTGGGTGGCAGAGGGTGCTCAGCACCAAAGCTAATTTCTTTGTTGTGCATTCCAATCCCTAATGGTACGAGGGAAAAAAGAATTTATATAAGAATCATTGCAGCACCTTATTTCTCTAAGCTTATCTTTCCTGTCATTCTGGGTCAAATAGGTTGGTGGACGAAGTATTTCACTACACTCGTAAGTGAAAGTGGGAGTACCAATAAGTTTAAACGAAACGTGCGTCGTCTATCTACCAGACTCCCAGCCTAGTCTACTAATCAGTTCTGTGACGCTTTCAAAGGACTGTAGCAAGCGGTCACGAATCGAGCGGCTCTTCTCTGTACTTTGTCTATACTCTCGATCAACCCCTTACGAAACGGATCCCAAATGGCACAACAATAGTCCAAATGTGCACGCACAAGAGATTTGAACGATATCTCCTTTGTTTGTTCATTACAACTTTTCAAGATTCGACCTATGAATCGGAGCCAAGAATTAGCTCTACCTACTAACGAATTAATGTGTATGTCCCATTTCATGTTCCTTTGTACTGTTACTCCCAAATATTTCATAGAATTAATCATAGCAATAACTCGTATTTTTGAACAATTGGATTCCTTTTATTAGTTATGCTCATTGTCTTGCATTTTTTACAATTTAGTGTATGTTACCACTCAGCACACCATGCCAAAATAACATCCAGATCACGCTGAATTTCTAAGCAATCAGCCAAATTCCTTACTTCCCTATAAATAACCGCATCATCAGCAAACAATCGAAAAAGGATTTACACTTCGTCACCGAGATCGTTTATAAAAATTAAGAAAAGAAGTGGTCCTATTACACTTCCTTGAGGTACACTTGATGTAACATCTAGATTAGAAGAATTTTCCTCCTTCAACGACGACATACTGCGACCGACCATTTAGAAAATACTTTATCCATTCACAAAACTGATCCGATATACCGTACGCTCAAAGCTTCGTTAATAGGCGGTTGAGTGGCACAGACTCAAAGGCTTTCTGAAGATCTAAAAAAATTGCATCTGCTTGTGAATCTGCATCAATAACTTTCATTACGTCGTGTGTAAGTAGGGCCAGCTGTGTTTCACACGATCTTTTCTTCCGAAATCCGTGTTGCTTTTTTGTAAGCGAGGCCAGAGCGTTAACAGGTCCCCCACCATGCTTGGTAGAATATGAATCGTTATCGTACTAACCAAATCATTTCTTTAGCCAGCATCCTATAGTGTGCATTCATCTTGAACGATATTCCATTTTTTATTTGTTTGTTTGTCTTCCTGGGTGGATATGTTACCTGAATATTGCTGCAATGTAATCTTGACAAATGTCCAGCCGGATGGTATAATGAAAACACAACGCTTCCACAGCTCATTCTGCTACCTTCATCACCCACAAAATATCAGATATGACACTGACTATACTATGTGTTACCTGATATGAAATTACCTTCCTCTTATGGAAGTGTGAGAGATTTTTCTTTTAAACATTTGTACTTCGTTACCATACGACCAGGTGAACGTAATGATATTATTAACTTACATACAATATCAAATACGAAACCTGCACTTGATTAAGGAGTATACAACGTGTCTGTATACATTAATATCAGCAGCTGTTAGGATATGAGTAACACTGGTTGGAAGGAACATGGTGAGTGACTGTAATACTGCCTTTAAACTGTCAACGAATTGTTTGTATTCCAGGAAGCCCAGAAGTAAGTGTTTTAATCCTGTCAAGAACTAGTCTCACTAGTCTTTCGTTATTGCCTCTTAATGCTTTGGTATTGCATTCTGGAGAACACGCGTTCGAATCCTCGTCCGCCCATCGAGAATTCGGCTTTCCATGGTTTCCCAATTCATTCCAGGCGAATGCAGGCGTGGTTCCTGCAAAAAGCCGGATTCCTTGCCTCAAGTTCCCTCCCGCGTCTAATGACTTCGTCGCCGACGAAACGTAAAGCCATAAGCAGAAAAAAAAAATGTATGCTCTGCAACGGTTACATATTTTGTCTAGAGAGAATAAGGCCTGCATTGTATAGTGTTCATTCATTTGACTGTGTTATGAGGCGGAAGCTTAGTAACAACGTGGGCTTGTGAAGGCCGACAGGAACATTACCGTACTTTCGATAAGCCGTAAATCACTCCCCAGTGTCATTTGTGTTGCTTACCTGCAGACGAGTAACGACGTTTACTTCTGTTTTCATTTAAATGGCGTCAGTGGTGTATCAGCCTACAAAAAAAAAAAGCCCTCGAAACAACTTAACCCAAAACATTTATTTTATAATTTAAAAAATATGTGCTCCTAGCTTGACAGTAAAAATGTTTCATACTCGTATTAATAGCAGTAAGTCATCTAGTTCTAGAGTAGTGACAGACGTAGGAAAACAACTGCAGCATGCCAACTTTCTTCCTATGGCACTGCAGAAACTGCGTTTATGATAACTTATAACGAAATTTGACGATGTATGTGGAGCTTCGTTGAGGATACTGTAGATAATTGCATGACATACTTCAATGTCTTGTTACATCTTAACAACAATTTATTTCTACTACGGAAACTAATAGCATACAAATAGAATGCTGTATATGAAATCGGTCAGCATTTCACAAATGGAAATCAATAACAATATGCGGGACATATTTTTTTTGTTGGTATATTCTACAATGTTAATAATTCCACTGCGAGAAAAAAACCATACGTTACGCTTACGACAATATTCTGTCTATCTACCTCAGTGTTGTTCACAAAAAAAACTATCGCTCGGATTTTTATGGTGTTCTGAATATTGTCAATTCATGGTCCAGGGTGTAAAATATAGTGCAGAGTAGGGGTGTACACTTAGAACGTACATCGATGTTTTTATTCGATGTAAAACATCGGAACCCTGCATCGATGTTTTTCGATGCATCGCTTAAAAACATCGATGTTTTTTCAACATCGAATACTTTTGTGTGTGTGTGTTGTTTTTTCTATAACTGCTTAACGTCTCTTAACTGCGAGGTCTTTAGAGACGGGAAAGGATGGGGGGCAAGGAATGGGAAGGAATTCGGCCATGGCCTTTTGAAGGAAGCATCCCGGCATTTGCCTGAAGTGATTTGGGAAACCGTGGAAAACCTAAATCTGGATGCCCGGACGGGGATTCGAACCGCCATCCTCCCGAATGCGAGGCCAGAACGCTAACCGTTACACCGCCACGCTCGGTACGTTTTTCTTAGCTCAACAAATACAATTCAACAATATTCGTCGGCAAATGTTTCATTTATCTCTTACCTTTTCCTTTAATTTGGATCCACAGGGTCAGAAATGTATTGTGTAATACAATAAAAGTTGTATTCTAGTGCCTGAAGGCTGTTTCTCATTCTACCTTTGTCTGTATACCATTATATCATCTGCAAAATACCTAGACTATGACCGTAGCCCATCAACACAGTTATTCATTAGAATAATGAACAGTAACGGTCCCAATACACTAATATGTGGCACTCCCATATTTACTTATACCTCTTTTGATAATGTATTTCCAATTCTAACACTTTTCTGGTTTTTAAAAATTACTCTACCCTGCAAGTAACTTTTTCACACAGTCAAATAGATTTCAGTTAATTTAAAACCATTTTATGGCTCACTCTGTCAAACACCTTAGAAAGATCTAGTACCACACTATCAACTTGGCCTCCCTTGTCCAATTTATCTGAAATATCTTGCATATAGCCCACCATCTGAAATTCGCATGAATATCCTTGCCTAAAGTCATGTTTTACCTATCGTGGTGGTGTAACGGCTAGCGTTCTGGCCTCGCATTCGGGAGGACGGCGGTTCGAATCCCCGTCCGGGCATCCAGATTTGGGTTTTCCGTGGTTTCCCAAATCACTCCAGGCGAATGCCGGGATACTTCCTTCAAAAGGCCATGGTTGAATTCCTTCCCCTTCCTTGTCCCCCATCTTTTCCCGTCTCTAAAGACCTCGCTGTTAGAGAGTCATTAAGCAGATAAAAAAATAAAAAATAAAGTCATGTTGTCGATCTGACAATCAGTTTCTTTCCTCACAGACATTTCTGATATAGTTGCACATGAATCTCTCCATCATTTTGTCTATCACTGATGTCAAGCTAATTGGCCTGTAATTTTCAACCCTGTTTTTAACCCATCTTTCATGAACCGATACTACTATCGCTCTTTTCAATCCTCTGATAAGCAGCAAGACTCCAAACTTATTTTAAATAAAATTTCAAGGTAAGGTACAATAGCGTATCCCACAACCTTTAATAAATCTGCAGTAGTATTATCTAAACCAGCCCCTTTACGTTTTTTTGGATTTCTGAGTTCCTTCATAATTTCCTGAGAAGTTATTTCAAATTTTCGGTTTCCTCATTTATAGTTTTCTGGAGACTCTCCTCTGACTCATTCCCTCCCATCACAGGATGATTGTCGCTAGTTGTATCACTAAACCAGTAACTCAATATCCCTGCAATTTTAAAACCCTCAGTGATTTCAACTCCATTCTTATCTATAATACTCAGAATACCTTCCCTTGCCCCCAGTTTTCTTATATAGCCAGAGAAGTTTCTAGATGCATCGTTCAGCGGTCCTCCTGCACCAATAATATTCATCATAAAACCCATCCTTTGCTTCCCTCTTTGCTCTTATTAATTGATTGTTTAGTTGTTTTAAATATTCCCTACTGCCTTCCTGTCTCTTAACTCTGTTTTGTTCCACCCTCACTGAGCGTCCACAGGCCGAGACTCAATGATCTTGACCCTTTCACGCAATTCCCTGATCGTTTCGCCCATCCCCCTGATCGTTTCGTCCTACTCTGAAATTTTCCTATCCTGCTCTGAAAGTTTGCGATCCTTAAAAGAGAGCGGACAGTACCACTTTCCTATTACCCCACATTCCCAGTGAAACCACATTTTACATACATTGCAGTCCAAACCATTCACCACATGTCTGCGACAGGCACCACACTTTCCAGGCATGATTTTTCCCAAAACAATACCTATTGGTACCTTTCAAACGAACTTTAAGGACTAAATTACGTAATTCTATGTATCTTAAATTTAATAAAAGAAAAAAAATCTTCGCTTAACCGATTTTGTTATTTCAATTTTTTACTTTTTAGTCACTTTGTTGTGAACAATAATTAGGTGAAAACTAAGACAACATAATCAAACTTACGGTTGTAAATCTCTAAATCAACCTGAAGATTTAATTTCACAGGTCGATAATATTTAGTGCTAATGTGAGAGTAATAACTAATCAGTTATTTACGAGAAAATATTTTTAAATATTAAGTAATTGCTGTTTTAATGTATATGAAAATAATTAAAGAACAACTTTTATTTCAGACTAAACAGACCAATGAATTTAACTTAAACTTGTAAATTTCTAAACTCAACTAACTATTGAATTTTTATGTATATAATTAGATTGAAGCTGCATAAGTAATAACTAGGTAACGAAAGTACTTAAGAACCAACGAATAAAACTTACGCTAATGAATTTCAAAATAAACTTAATGTAAGGTGGATACCTTTTAGTGCTAGTGTGGATAAGAACTAATTATTTACTTACGAACGTTTTTTTTAAACGATTATATTTCAGGCATAAGAGGTTAATGTGTTTGACGTACATTTTGTTTTCGTAAAGTTGATTGCGATATCGATAGTAGAACTTAGAATAACGATATTGTATAAACCTACTCCGAACAACTGGATGCTATATATGAATACTTATGTTTATTACTTATTATTGCCAGTTGTTATATTATTGTTGCAGAACTAATTAAATAACAAACTGTGTTATTTTAAACCGAACAAAGCCTTAATATGGGACGATACAATAACCTTAACAATCGAAGTTCGAACAGCTGATCTGAATTAATTAAGGTATGTAAGAAATTTAAGACTCTAAAATAGCTAATATCACAATGTTTACCTATGCTATAGTATTATAATCGAACTAACTACCAAGTTTATACTATATATAATTCAATGACGCTTCCAATAGCTAAAAAAGGGAGTCTAACAGCAATGGCGCGAATTTAAATCAGATATTTATGGAGGAAATTTTAAATAATTATTCTCGCTGGTAATAATCTTAAGAATTTATATGATAATTTAAAGATTTTATAGTAACTTAGTTTACAAAAACTTAGCTGATGATACAAAATCGCAGTTGTGTGAGCAGCTCTCAGCACAAACAGCCAACAGCCAATGATTTCCAAATGAAAAATTTACTTCATGCATGATTCAGCACCGTGCCACAAGGCTAATCAGTGACAGCCAATTTAGAGATTCGAAAAATAAATGTCTTGGACTGCCCTGGGAACTATCCAGAAATGAATGCGATAGAAAACATTTGGGAGGCACTGAATAAAGAAATTATTAAGGGAGCAATAATTACCAGCAAGAAAATGCCTTTAGTAATAGTAAGTGAGGTTTAGAGTACTCCATACTCGGAAGAACTAATGAGATTTTGCATTTCAAGTATGCTAAGAAGGGTCCAGGCATTTCCTGCAGCTCAAGGCAGTCTCACAAAATATTGATTCTGCGATCAGTGTAAAGAAAATTACTGAATTATCAAAGTGTTTTTTATAGTATAACAATATGGCAGACCATTGTATGTTTGTTTTTGATTTGAAGTAGGAAATCTGAGAAATTATTAACCTCTTTTCGTTGAACGCGATTCATGCACACTAGGGATATAACGGAGCTCCCTCCGCATCCGCAAGTGCGGAACTTTCACCTGAAATCCTACCCCCGCTTCCGTAATTTTAATGCGGATGTATAGCGGAGGTTTTGTTTGCAGTTCAATATATATCATGGTCTTCTATTTATACGAGGTACGGCCCGACGTCGCTTAGCTAACAACAACGTGGTTGTTTTTTCCTTACGATCTTGCAATAAAAGTAACCATGAACTGAACAGTGTTATTACTTAAGCGACGAATGTGCAAGTTTAAACTTGCATGTAAAGTAAAGAGGCCTATTCACGATCAAACTTATGGGACATCCGTATTTTGTACTTACACATTCACGCAATTGGAATGAGTCCAACAAAACGTTCTAAGCAATTATTTTCTCTCGTAATTTCTCGCCACAGACCAGTGTGCTTATCGCACACTCGCAGGATGTTTCCTCCAATCTCGATCCAACACCATAGCTTGTTGTACGGCAAAGAGCCGTGTTAGTTGCCTGGGAGTCCAACAATATCCAACACGTCCTACGTGTAGTCCAGTAAATCCCTTTCATGGCCCATCAACTTTATCGGAAAATCAAATCATCGCAGGTTCTACAAGTTTGTAATGTCCAGCCTCTGCTGTCATTGACATTTCGTCACCTCTCCATTTGTGAGACATTTCATCCAGCCGTTTTGGAAGACAGGGAAGGTTGGCAAATTCCTGCTGGCGTCATGTTGTCGGTTGGGTTGCTTTGTTTGAAGCAGGTAGAGATGCCACTCCCGGAGGCGGGGGGTGAGAGTGGTCAAGCTGTCGTGGGCACTTGGGGGCTAGACCCCGTATAGTCCGCATGTGTGTGTGTACGCGGATTTTTCAAAGAAACTTGGAACAATTTTTTTTGGTCTGTTAGCTTCTGTTGTTTTTCTTTGCTGGCTGAGTTTCAAATTTTTGTGTAATGTTAAACAAACATATATTTCTTTGTGTTTTATTTCATAAATGTATTCTTTTTCTTTTAATTCTGCACTCGTGTTTTCCTTTTGTAATTAGAGGGTGTAATTTAAATTTAAGCCTGTTTTTTTTTTTTCAATTAAAAAAATAAATATTAAAAGAACATTTTTTTTATAATGAAATCATGCATCTCATGCACGTAAATGTTTTCTCGGCATATCGAACCCAGACATTTCAAGTTGGACTATGAACGAGCCACTAGAGAGGTGAAAAGGCGGGTGGGATGTGCAATGGCTTGGCCTTGTACTTGCCGCTAACTCTGTAAAGTTTGTATAACAAAGATTTTTGTTAATTTTTTTTTTTTTTTTGGTGCCTGCCTAGTAATGTAAACAGTTTAATTTTGGTAAATAAATAATGCAAAGTAATTGAATGTTTGAACATTTACTGAACTTCCCAAAGGTTTTCACTTCTTTTGCAGAAGCATCTTCAGCGGTACTGTACTGTACCCTAAAACGAAGCGAATAACAGTAACTTGAAGCAGACCTGACTAAGACTTCTGGTTGGAGCCGAAACGTCGGCATCACCAGCAAGGAAAACGCAGCGCAAATCCTGAAAAGTAAAGTAAGTGCAATTTTTCAACAATGAACTTTTTGATCTTCACCAAACGGTGGCTCGTCAAATGTTTAGACAGATTCGTAGTGTATCGTAAGCAACACCTTCATGTCCGGCGGAGCACATCTAAGACCAGATGTGGCCGAGGTTCAAATTGTGATTCGCATTAAACTGCTTAGCAGACCTCACTGGCGGGTTGTGAGCTGTGGTTACGGGTGGGATGCGCTGTGCTCTGACTGTTGAAGGAGACCGGTCGAGAGTTTCGAGGTCCTGTGGTTGCCTTGGGACGCTAAATATACGCAAGGACAACTCAGGCAGAGCCCAGCCCGTCGCATCCTAGCCGCACCACGCCGCACAAGTGCCCTGGCTCACAAAAACGGCATGCTCCGGATTTATCGTCCGTTTCACTGCGCAAAACATTTGGTCGACGTGGTTTTTATTTGCATGGGTGCATTTAACTACAGGACGTATATAATCGACATTATTGAAGTGATACGTTGTGTAGTAGTCTACGCTTCAGTAAACATTTTTACTACTAACCTTCTACCCTGAAATCTGTTGTTAGATTTCCGATTTCAGTTAGTTTTCAATACAACTAGCAACTACATATTGAAGTCTCGCAGTTATCTTTATTCGATTGTTTCTTTATAAGGCAAAATTTACTTTTCACTACTCGTAAAAGAATAAGTTCCAACATTCAATATAGCAAAAGATAAAAAATTAAACAGATAAAACTATAAAGGCTAATATTGGGCAGGAACTGTTTGTTGGAGACTAGAAATGTAAATATCTTAGCATAACATTTGATAACAAACTCAACTGGGAAAAACACATTGGGCAGGAAGTAGGTAAAAGATTCCTAATCCATCACTTGTTGGAGAGAGTGATGCGGGGATGTACCAGAGAAGTAATGGAATTGGGTCACAAAACATCGGCGAAATAATTGCTTGAATATAGTAGTGTAGTATGGGACCCACATTTTGGGTATCAAATCTAATAGTTGGAGGAGGTGCAGAGAAGAACTGCTAGATTTGTCTCTGGAAGTTACCGTAGAATAGAATCAGAAACTGATATGATAAAGGAGCTGGACTGGGGTTAATTGGAAGACAGTAGGAAGGTGAAGAGAGTACTGGGAGTGTACAAGGCATATATTTGTTTTTTTTTTGTTTTTTTTGTGTAACTGTTTTACGTCTCTTTTTAACATCGAGGTCTTTAGAGACGGGAAAGGATGGGGGGCAAGGATGGGGGGCAAGGATGGGGGGCAAGGATGGGGGGCAAGGATGGGGGCAAGGAATGGGAAGGAATTCGGCCATGGCCTTTTGAAGAAAGCATCCCGGCATTTGCCTGGAGTGATTTGGGGAAACCATGGAAAACATATATTGGTGATGAGGCGTGGAGAGATATTGGTGGAAGAGTTAAGTGAGGTACATGGAAGGAAAAAGATGACTATGATAAATTGATTTTTGGTATAAGAGTGTAGAAAAATTTGTTTCGTTTGTAAGGGCATCCACGACTGAAAGAAATATCAAAGATAAATGATGAATAATTTACCAAAAAGCGCTGAAAGAATTTAAAGCTGAAAGTTGTAGAGGAAAAGGTAAGCTGGTACGGGAAAGGGGAAAATGGGTATTTAGGGAAACTGCCATCGTAGCGTGCACTCCATCGCAATTAAATTGAATAAAGTAATCATTCTCCTATAATTGATTAATCTTTCACACTAGCAAAAAGTGGTCTAGACCTATCAGAAATTTGTAGAATAGAGGTAGTGCTGTAAACCAGCACTTGCCGAAAGGTACCAGTAAAATTCTCCAGATGCGGTTTGTTTGAAATAGATCTAAAAGTGATTAATTGCAGTTTCTTCTTCTGAGCCGCTCAAATTTTTCTAATGATTATCAGTTCTATATTAATTTTGTTTCACATAATTTTGCTGAATGAAGTTTATCATCGTTATATTACCTCTGTGGCACAATAGCCAAGCAATTGATCCTAATGTTTCTTCCCTCGTAGTTCTGAATTTCGCATTTGATATGGCAGTTTTCAATTCCGGAAACTTTTTTTTACACCTTTCTGGAATCTACTACTGAAGTCTGGTGTAACGAAATTTATTATTCTAAATATCACGATGGATAAAGCATTTTAGTCAGCTCATAAGTTCTTCCAAAAAAATACCCTAATATTACATTGTTAACTTCCAGAATTGTCATATTCACATTTGTGATACCTATTGATAAAGACGTATAATTCTACCAATGTAACCTTCATTATCCTTTTCAATGCCAGAAAATAGCTTTAAATTAGTAAATGCAAAAGTTGGCCCATATACTCCTCTGAAGCCATTGTGGTGTTATTTCTTGCCCTGGAAACTGCATGGTGGGTTCAACACTGCTTTATCCTGTTCGAGTTTACTCCCAGTTCTCATTCAGCTGCCCTACCGATTGATCTATTTGGACGCCCTGTGTTTTTGAAGACAACCTTTTCTTTCGTTTTTGATCCGTAAGTCATACCACGAAAAAAACTTCAATTTTCGTTCAGTTAAAATTATCCATAATTCTATAAACTACTTCGTCTACAAACAACTGTTTTGGCGAATTCTATTTTATTTTATTACGCATCTCTATGGGATGAAATAAAATAAAATTCATGAGAATATTTGATTTTAGGCGGAGTTATTTATAAAATTACTGTTCAAAAACTGCGGAGTACCATTCCATATAACAGATCCAGAATAATATCTAGAAATGATAGGTGATGAGATAGGTTCCACTGGGTTATTGAGTTATCAAGTTCCTATGTACCGGACTTCTACCTGGATGATGAGCTTTGTGACCTCCGGGTTAAAAATAAATGTTGGCTGCCTACTACTGTGCTGTAGGGCGGACGGAAGATGGACATCTGAGACGTTCTGCTCCTCCCCCCTGACCGTGGATGGCCTTGCCATGCAGAAGTGCCCTTGGACAGCCCGTACGGCCACGCCATCTCGAGGCAAACCACTTCTTTACTGCCGACTTTTTTTGTGACAGTGTGCTGTTAACTTTATTCAGACGACTCAAGGAGACAGCAGGGGCGGGCACATGAAGGAGAGTCTCCTAACGGGCTTGCGCCGCGTCAAGGACAAGATGGGACCGGGAACTGTGTGAATCAATGAGTGGAGAATTGAGTTGAAGTCTGATCTAAAATACGTTTAACAATGGTTTGGCAAAAATTTCGTGGCAGATATTCCGCAACAATCTCAAAGAGAAATTTCAAATATCAAAGAACTTTGTTACTCGGAAATTAAATTCTTTGTGCAGTTGAGATGTTAATGATAGATGTTCTACAGGTATTTATTGTTTAAATATATGTAGCTATCAATATTACACATAAATAAATGACTGAGTCACCATGACTTATTCACTGTCGTTGAATTTAAACACAAACTAATTACAAAATTGCAGTATTTGATTACACGTTTCATAAACAGAGTCAGACAATACATATTACTCTGAATCTTTACACGGCTATCAACAGTCACTTCATAGCGTACCGAGCGTGGTGGTTGAGCAGTAGTGGGAGGACACAGGTTCGAATCCCGGACCGGCATCCAAATCTTGCTTATCATGATTGCCCGAAATCACTCCAAGAGGAACCGAGTATGGTGGTGTAACGGTTAGCGTTCTCGTCTCGCATTCGGGAGGACGGCGGTTCGAATCCCCGTCCGGGCATCCAGATTTGGGTTTTCCATGGTTTCCCAAATTACTCCAGGTAAATGCCGGGATGCTTCCTTCAAAGGCCGAATTCCTTCCAATACCTTGCCCCCCATCCTTTCCCGTCTCTAAAGACCTCGCTGTTGAGAGACGTAAAGCAGTTAAAAAAAACACTCCAAGAGAATGCCCGGACGTTTTCCTCAAAAGGCCATGCTAGAATTCCTTCCTGTTCCTTGCCCCGCGATCCTTTCCTGCCTCTAATTACTTCTACTTCGATGAAACGTAAAACTATGAAAAAAAATAAAAAAATAAATACGCACACAAATCTTTTTATAATGTTTGTTGACGACAAGAAAATGTAAAGAAAAAAAAAAAGAAGAAGTAACTAAGTATAAATTATAGAAGATAGAAAGTCCATTAGGAATCTGAATGCTTTTCCATTCACATAAAGTTCTTATTTTGTTACTATGTAACGAAGCAGCAATAGATAGAACAGAAACGGATGGCTTTGGATCTAATTACACTTTTGAGTAAAAGACTGTAGAAATCGCTTTATTACTGTAAACTGCACTGGTGTTTGTCAGTCGTGAGAACGAACTGTAAACTGGAACATCTGTTGTGTAATAATTACAATTTATTTACAAGTTCTCTGCTGCATGTGACAACACACTAAAACTACAGGCTCATAGTAGGCCTGTTCCCTGCCAGAGACAGCTAAGGCACTGTAACAGTGCTTGGAGCTTCTCAAGGGGTTGGCTGGCTTGAGCTGTTTAACAGTCCGGTTACTGGACATTCACAGTGGTGAAGGCTGAAAATCGCATTCAGGACGGTCGGTATACGGAGAAGTTACACTCGGTATGGGAACTGTCTACTCTTGACCAGGAATGACACAAAACTTTTGTTGTCCAATTATTTGCGAAAAATTACATTTTACGTATCATATCTACATTTCAATCATATTTTTTCTTACCAATCATGTTTTTTTTTTTTTTTTTTTTTAAAAAAAGAAAAAAAAGCTGTCTGCCGATATCTTTCGAACAAGTTTGTGAAGATAGAGTTCTGCGCTTCCTTCGATGATTGCTGCAGCGGATTGGATATGGCGTGTTCAGAACCACTTTACGTCCTACCGATACTTATGTAATGGATAGTTGTCACTTAAGCAAACAGAAAAAAAAATCTTCAGCTACTTACGGATTTGAACCAAACCCACTCATCCAGCTGGGAGTCAATCATCCTCTTCACTAAGCGGTCTGGTGGCTCAGTAGTTAAGGCGTCTGACTGGAGATCAAAAGATCTCCGGTTTCAATTCCTGTCCAGGCTGGGATTTTCAAAGGCCCTTAAGCCGACCTTCACCGCTGGCAAAGCTCGCTGTGTAATGCGAAGTACGCCAGCACGTTTCCGTGGTTCGTTTTCTACTGTAGGTCCAAAATACCCTACAGGATTACCGTGTTAGGTTAAAACTGCTATACCAGCCAGTAAAAACCAAACAAAATTATTACTGCCCACTCGAATGAGCTACACGGTTACGTTATTAACGCTGTTGACACAACCCGATGCCTCCTTGAATGGCGCAACGAGTTACCACTAATTTACAGCGCTTCAGTTGAAATTAGCGGATTTGGAAATCCAATAATCGACTATTGTCTTCGTGTAGGATAGCATCCCCTTCTTGGTGGCTGACTTACGTCAACAGCGGTTCTGATTAAATATTTTTTTCCGAATGGTTCCATTCGATGATGTGCCAACCGCAGTTATCACCCGGGTATTTTTCTCCTTGATCCGTGGTGATAAAACACAATGGCCTCGAAGCGCCGCGGAAAGATCGCGCGTGAATGTCTAGCGGAACTCTCAGGCCTTGTGCTCAAGAACAACGGGTTTATGTATTCCCCACGGACCGACAATCAGTCCGACTGTGTTATGTTCCCATTGGCGATTGGATTCTGCACGCTGCCCACAGAGAAAAGTTAAAACCCCCTCCCACGCTGGTCATAAATGCAGTCAGAACCTTCCGCAGTAAGTCACTGTTGCAAAAAATTAATCGTTGATTTCAGTTCTTCAAATGTAGAATAGTTTATACAAGGTTAAATTTATAGATCTCCAAACCATTCACAATTCACAGACTGTGATTCCAGTTGTTTCTAAAATAAAATTGAAAGAAGTAAAGAATCAAGAATCTGTGAATCTTCTGTATCAATAGAATGTACAAATAAAAGAATGTGAAGTTTTCTAAAAAGAAAATTTAGGCCAAAATAAGTGCAATTTAGAAAAAGAAAAAGAAGGAGATAGGTGGTAAGGTCTATAAAGAGAAGAAACTCTAAACCTATATTTTCATTTTAGGTACTGACAGAATACGAATAACGTTCAGGTAACAGACGAACAACTTGGATTGATACAGACTTGCATAGATATTCTGCAAAAAACATTCAAGTCATAGGTAGAGAGTAATAAATCCATACTCTGTTTTAATAATAAAAATTAATACAGTTTCACATCATTTCTACGCCAAGTTGTATTCCTCGACATAACATTTGGATGGAGACAACATTTTGCTACAATTCAACGTCCAAATAGTCACAAGATTTTCTGAAATCTTCACGCCGTTTCTTTGTTTACCATTTATTTCATCGCATCTGAACCATTCGAAACACATTCATAAGACTGTATGTATTCGTGAAAATATATTAGCTATTTATCATCTTAATGATACCGCTTCCGATGTTGATCCCAGCAGACCATTTTGTTTTAGCTCAATTGTCTCCTGCGTTTCTCCAAAAATAAGCCATACAAAAGGAAATACAGTATTCCTTTCAATCGAAGTGTTAAGTAAAATTCGTTTTATGTTATTTCTGAACGGAACATTAGTGAATTTGGCTGAGTTTATCTTCAAAATATAAATGCTATACACAGAGCTTTAGTGAAATTCTGGGGTCGTTTATGTTGTATCCCGCAGTTAAAGCTAATAATAACTACTTGAGATCTCACATTATAGTGGTCATGAAGTGGTTCTGACGGATACCAGGGTTTAGTAAACCAAGTCTAAAACTGAAGGTGGTTGGTCATAGGTATTCTTACAAAAAAACACCAGTTCCAGAAATGAAGAGAGTATTAAAGCAAAGGTACAGTATGTCCAAGGAGAGTGCGAGAAAATAAACAGGAAATGGGAACAGTAGTAAAAGATAATAAGAATAGGCGAAAATGTTTATTCCAAAACAATAACAAATAAAATCTTTTATATACGATAATAGGCTGGTGAGGAGGCTAAAGAAGGTGATAAGCAGGGAAGTAAAAATGTAGTAACAACTAAACCAGCAATTAGCACCAACGAAGAGGAAAGTTAAATAGGCATTCATGAAGAACATTGCAGTTGGAGTAAACATGAAAGATTCGACTAGAAATTTATGCAGCTATGAAACCGGAGGAGGGGAAAAGTTATTCAGTTATTGAAAAAATGGGGAGGAAATTACAGAAAACATAAAAAGGCAGATATATTAAAGTAATTGCTTTGATGAAACCATGAGGGTCCCTCAAAAAGGGATGGAAGGGGAAATATTTGCGCTGGATCTTCCCTACCTAAACAAACACGAGCTCACTAGGAAATTAAAACTAGATAGGTAGAAAATTATAAAGGAACCGATTGGAAAAGCTTAAAGATCTAGTAAATGTAGGTGGCGATTCCATTGTTCGATACCTATAAATAGGTTGATTCAGGAGAGTTACTGCACACCAAAGAACTGGAAAAGTGACACAGTAATATCGTTCATAAGGGAAGGGAGACAAATAAAGTTAAGACTTACAACGTTATTAGTTTGACGTCAGCTAAGTTGGTATGCATCTACATCAGGAATATCTGCGATGAAAGTGGTCTGAAAATAAGAAACATGTGTTTAGAAAGGGTTTTCTTGTAAAGTATTCCCACAACATCGTACAATTCAGTAGAATCGGAAACTTCACAAATAACATTTACTTCCTATGTCACAGTGTAGTAACGAAATTTCAGTTGAACTTGAAATAGTCAAAGCTATAACATTAATCGTATGTTCGGTTGTAAATCACTTGCTTTGCTGATGATAACTTACAGCTGGAAGTAACGAATTATCAGAACTACAACGTCAATATTTTCAGTGAACGGTGGTTCTTATTGTTCGGCGAATGCGGCCAAAGAATGGATTGTCCCAATAGATTTCGTCATCTCCAACGTCTAAACAAATGGGAAGTACCTTGCTCATGTCTGTATTTAGCTACACGATATGAAACCGTTATTTCTTACAATATCTGTCAGACATACCGGTAAATTAAATTTTCCAACCGAAAGACCAGCACTTTCTATTTGCAGAGTCTAATATAACTCATGGAAGGGTCCAAAAATATTCGTGATGTTCTCAGTAATATATGTATATATTTATTACTCATCCTAAAACGTTGTCACCTTTGATATGACTCCTCCAAAAGTTCCTCATCTGAAGCTTAGTCACTGCTAGAAAGGAATGTTTCTTCAAACACTACCGGCTCTGCTACTGAATGGTATCATTTTGAATCGACAAACGACCGCAAATAACAGATTTTACATAGCTGAAAAAATAAGTACGCTGGATCTATGAAGCGGGACAAGATAATTAATAAATGAACGGAATCTGTGGCCAAAAACTAAGGAAGAGTGATGGCTGTCAGAAAATCACTGGAAAATGTCAGAACGAAGTCGTCCAGACAAGATAATTACGACAGATATACTATGTAGTGTATCGCTACACTACATAGTATATTCGCGGTATGATGGGCTACCGGCTCAGACAGGTGGACAAGTGAGACAAAGGGTGACAGGGCTGCTTTGGAATGCGACCTAGAGCAGGTACCGAGGAGCCGTTAGGCGTGTGTGGAGAGGGCACAGTAGACTGCCGGCAGTGGTTGTGTGCGTGGCAGCCGACATGAGAGAATGTGAAGTGCAGCGGCTAATGTTAGCACTTGCTGCTGTGGTGCTCTGTGTTCCATGTTGCATACGGAGCCTATGAGGCAACCAACGGACAGATGGGTCGTCGCCTAGGAAGACCCTTGGACGCCGACCTGGCGCCTTCGGAAAAATGGTAACAACAGAGTGATCTTGATAACCACCCCAAGAAGTGTCGTATTGATAACCACACCTGCTACCCTAGAGATTCTCATTGCCCGTTGTGCTTAGTGGAAGGACACCTGACAACCCCTGAGAACTAATATGTGGAAACAATTATATTATACGTGGATTGATTCATTGTAATTGAGAAGTAATTGTTATAATAAATGTCAATATTAAATAAACGTGAAACGGTGTTGCCAACCTGTAGAGCAAAATCCCAATTCCACTCTTTCATTAATTTTATATAATAATAATGATTTTGTTGATTAATTAGATTAAAAAGTAATTTAATTTAAAAAATAAGGAATACAAGTTTTACGCTTCAATCAAAATTCCTGCAGATAGATTAAACTGCTATCTAAATTAAGTAATTTGAGGATAGTTACAAAATTCTAGATCGTTAACTTCTATTCTCATAAGATAGTAGATCTGATATATTTTTTATGACTTTACGTTAACGTCATAACAGTTGGCTTTATTTTGCTTATTTAGCGTATGATGCTACAGGACATAATATTCAATTACAATCATACTGTACTTAACTTTCTTTTAAAATAATTATGTATATATATATATATACAGGGTATTACAAAAAGGTACGGCCAACATTCCTCACACACAAACAAAGAAAATATGTTATGTGGACATGTGTCCGGAAACGCTTACTTTCCATGTTAGAGCTCATATTGTGGACGGCTGTGATACAATACGCAATTCTGCAGGGCTGCATCAGCGCATCAGGGATTCCATGCGACGGAGGGTGGATGCATGTATCCTCGCCGTACACTGACTACCTCTTCAAAACAAAAACAAAGGCTCTGAACAAATGGCAAACAGCAAAAGCAGGAAGGGACATCATTATGGATTGATTCAACCCCGAATACCATCCCGCCCATGGTTCTTCAACTTTCCGGATCATAGAGGCGTCATTTCCACTATAATTAGAATGCGCTTTAACCATGGTTTATTCCCCCAGCATTTACATCGGATACACATCCTAAATACTGATATTTGTGATTGCGATAGAGCAGAAATAGGGGATATTAATCACGTAGTGTTTTCATGCCCTAAATATAAACAACATCGAAAAAGATTTATAAAACAACTCGTCAACTATGGAATACCTCTCCCAACAAGCATTAGCTGTCTATTGCACGGTAACAACGTGACCATATACAAGTTGCTAAGTAACTTTGTAAAGTCAACTAATATAAAAATGTAGATGTGAAAAAACTAGTTAATTGTAAGGATTTTAATCATTGTAATGTCAAAAACAACAACAACAACAACAACTACTACTACTACTACTACTACTACTACTACTACTACTACTATAAGGAACTAACAATAATTTATATATCTGTATATTTCACTGTACCAATTGTAATTATGTGTGAGCAATTGTATTTAATCATAATGTGTCAAACCCCTTTAGGAGATAAACAAAAATGTTCCTTTTCGATTAATCAGTTTACCTAGTTCTATCGTTTATATCTTACTAATCATGTCAAGTCATGCTCTCTTACCTATATGTAAAATGTTTATATATGTATGTACAAATGGATGATGGTTGTATAGTGCCTAGGCGCTTAAAGCCAAATAAAAATTAATAAAAAAAAAATGTATCCTCGCTAATGGAGGACATTTTGAACATTTCCTGGTACGTTCTGTTGCTGTGTGTTTCCATTCCATGTTTAATGTGATTTGAAGAGAAGTAATAAAATGAGCTCTAACATGGAAAATAAGCGTTTCCGGACACATGTCCACATAACATATTTTCTTTGTTTGTGTGCGAGGAATGTTTCCTGAAAGTTTGACCGTACCTTTTTGTAACACCCTGTATATATATATATATATATACAGTTGAGCGGACAAGGCCCACAGCTGGCAGGTGATGAGGCCTCTATTACATGATCCCCAGCCATTAACACCATAATACAACATCGAGGTGCTCCAACCAGGCCACCGCCCAAGGGCGTATCCAGGATCAGAACTAGAGGGGGGCAGGATTTGAACTAGGGGGGGCAACTCATTTTGGTTTCGAGGAAGTGGGGTGGGGGACTGAAACATGACATTACAAAATCAAACTCAAACCTATTCAGGAAACTATTTTTATCTTTGATTAATATAGTAACCCAACTACTTAATCTAAGGACCTACTATATAGTTAATTAAGATCGTAAGTCAGTTAGTTTTTTTTATGTAAACATTAATTGACTCGGATTTTCAATTTCAATAACTTTTTTGTCAATATCTCATGGTGTTATTTCACGAAATTTCGATGCACACTCATCAGACATAATCCAGTCAATCTTTCTCTCCCAAAGTGCTCCTCAACTAGTTCTTCACTCGTCGAAGCGTACTGAAGGCAACTTAATTTTTCTTCTAGGGGGGGGGGGGGGCAGCAGCCCCCCCCTCTGCCCCTCGCTGGATACGCCCGGCACCGCCTCTTGAGTAACTAAATTTAAATTTTCAAGACTTCCAGGAAAAACACGCAATGGGCAATACTGAACAATGTGTGATACAGTCTGTGAAACCTCAGCGCAGTCGCAGAGCGGAGAATCTGGAGAGTTGAAGCAGTTCTTTCCATACCACATCTAATTCGGTTTAATTTACACCAAAATGACCGCGGTTTATTTGAATCCTGGTAGTTTTGAGCAGGGATTACTAATATGAACTATGCCCTGTGGTATTGACGATGACCATTCCGCAGCCAAGCTATCTGTAGGGCTGAAGGAATTAGATGTTAGACTGACAGCAGTCTTCCAGGCATGGCGACGTGACTTCAGCCGTGTTTTGTAATACCCAATGGATGGGAAGTGCCTCAGAATTCTCGAACATAGTTTTAGTAGAACTTTTTGCCTACTGGTTGCTGGTTACAACACTACATGAGCACAGAAAATCGTTAGAGCTATGATTCACATAATACGCACATATACTACGAAATCGGATAGATACTAGAAGGGGAAAAATTATTCAATTATGGAGGAAGTTTGGAATGGAAATTGTACCGAAGAATTCCTGAAAGAAAGAAAGCTTTTGGTAAAATACAATGATTGCTGTCATCAACACAGGTGGCGTAGTGGTTACGGTGTTGGCCTCTGGTAGCTAGTATCACCTCTAACTTGTGCGGTATTAATTAAATGTCGTGCACATGTAGTGACATCTTGTATACTTTTATGATTATAATTACGTGTACACTCAGAGAAATGTTAGAGACAAGGAAGTCAAAATATAACCTCATAAAGCTGGTTAAATGGCTGTAAAAGCCGAAAGTTAAATACACTGAAGTGCCAAAAATCATGGGATACGTCCTAGAACCGCGTGGGACTCCCCTTTGTCTGACGTAGCATTGGCGAGTCGTTAGAAGTCTTCTGAAGAAATATGGAGCCATTCTTTCAGTACAGTCGTCCATAAGTGCGAAAGTTTTGCCAATGCAGGATGTTGTGAGGGACCTGACCTTTCGATCATTTCAATCTGTTGGATACATATCTGGCGATCTAGGAGGGTAAATCATTCACTGCAATCGTCCAGAATGTTCCTCATGTCAGTCGTGAACGATTTTGGCCCTGTGACATAGCACTTGGTCAAAAGTACATCACTGTCTGGGAACGCGAAGGCCATGACTGGCGACGAATGGTCTCCAAGTAGCAAAATAACCATTTCTTCTCAATGGTCAATACGGATTTTCCAGAGATCTTAGCCCAAGCCATGGAAACACAGCCCATACCAAGTTACACTGTGCCTCCCTGACAACCTTCCTCGCGTGGTCTGCGCCACACTTGAACCAAGCTATCAGATCTTTCCAAATTCAATCGTGACTCATTTCACCACACAATTTTTTCCCTGTCTTCTAGAGTCCAGGGTTCTAGAGGATTTGTTAAAGAGACGAGACGAGGCGTTGCAGCCAACGGCATTTTGTTAGTAGATTCACTTGCGGCGGTCTTCTGCTGCCATATCCCATGAACACCAAATTTCGCAACCCTATCCATACGAACACGTCGTCATACGTCCCGCTCTGTGTGCAGTTCATTTACGCAGTGCAGCGTATCAGTCAACATAGACTCCTCGACACAGCCGTCACAGATCTTGGTCATTAAGTAGACGTGCTCGGCCCCATCGCAGGAGGAGATGTCAAAAATTACATTTTCACGGCACACTCTTGACACTGTGGTACGACGGGGAATGTTAAATTCACGAAAAATTTCTAAAATTGAATGTTAGCGCGGTTAGCGCCACGTAGTATTACGCGTTCAAAATCTGTTCATGTCGTATGGACATCATCACGTCAGAAAATCTTTCGCATAACTCACGAGAGTATAATTAAAAGCACCAACACTGCACGACACATTTACACTGAAGGGCCAAAGAAACTGGTACACCTGCCTAATATCGTGTAGGGCCCCCGCGAGCACTCAGAAGTGCCGCAAAATGACGTGGCATCGACTCGACTAATGTGTAAAGTAGTGTTGGAGGGAAATGACACCATGTATCCTGCAGGGATGTCCATAAATCCGTGAGAGTATGATGGGGTGGAGATCTCTTCTGAACGGCACGTTACACGGCATCCCAGGTATGCTAAATAATGTTCATGTCTGAGGAGTTTCGTGGCCAGTGGAGGTGTTTAAACTCAACAGAGTGTTTCTGGAGCCACTATGTAGCAATTATGGGCGTGTAGGGTGTCGCATTGTCCTGCTGGTTTTGCCCAGGTCCGTCGGACATGAATGGATGCAGGAGATCATCCAGGATGCTTACGTACGTGTCACCTGTCAGAGTCGTATCTAGACGTATCAGGGGTCCCATGTCACACCACCTGCACACGCCCCACACCATTACAGAGCCTCCACCAGCTTGAACAGTCCCCTGCTGTCATGCAGGGTCCATAAATTCTTGAGGTTGTCTCTATACCCGTACACGTCCATCCACTCGATACAATTGGAAACGAGACTCATTAGACCAGGCAACATGTTTCCAATCATCAATAGTCCAGTGTCGGTGTTGACGGCGCCCAGGCGAGGCGTAAAGCTTTGTGTCGTGCACTCAGCAAGGGTACACGAGTGGGCCTTAGGTTCCGAAAGCCTATATTGATAATGATTCATTGAATGGCTCGCACGCTGACACTTGTTGATGGCCCAGCATTGAAATCCGCAGCAATTCGGGGAAGGGTTACAGAAGTGCATTCTGTCACGTTGAACGATTCTCTTAAGTCGTCGTTGGTCCCGTTCTTCCAGGATCTATTTCCGTTCGCAGCGATGTCGGAGATTTGATGTTTTACCGGATTCCCGACATTCACGGTGCACTCGTGAAATGGACGTCCCCCCAAATCGCTACCTCGGAAATGCTGTGTCACATCTCTCGTGCGCTGACTATAACACTACGTTCAAACTCACTTAAATCGTCATAACCTGCCACTGTAGCAGCAGTAACCGATCTATCGCCTGCGCCAGACACCTTTTATCTTATATAGGCATTGTCTACCGCAGCGCCGTATTCTGAGTGCTTACATACCTCTGTGTATGCATATGCATGCCTATACCAGTTTCTTTGACTCTTCAGTGTATATGTTTCTAGCAGGATGTTCCACCATATGGAAATTTCTGTCTTCCTATCCCAAGACTTTAGCACTTCAATATATGTATGCTGTTAACCAGGACTATTCCGACTGAATATTGGAGGTGATTTGCGAAATGACCTGTGTAAAGAGTGGTATCGTGAAGCTGAAAGAAAGGAGGTTCCAAAGGTAGGAACATGGAATGTTTTGAAATGTGGTTATGAGGATAAAATGTACGGACAGAATGGGGAGATTAGTAGAGGAGAGAAAGCCTGAAAAGTATAACAAAGATGAGGATATCGTTTTGTTTAGGTCTCATACTATGTAGTAATTGTTTACGTAAGAGGATCGTGGAAGGAAAAAGAGAATGTTGGGTTTGTTAATAGACATTAAAGAAGTTGTAAACGTGTTAGGAAAGACGCTGAGGACAGGAAGTGACTGGGGCATTTCAGTTAATACTTGAAAAATAGATCAACTAGAGAAAGATAACTATGAAAATTAAATATATGAGGGGCAAGGCCAAACTTTCCTATACTAAACACTGATTTAGCTCGATAACATTCTTTGAAACTCTGTGGTTCCACTCCGTTTCGTGTGCGTTATTCGTTCCCCATTCTTTTACCTTTATCGTTTGATTATTTAATCTGCTGTGTTAAGTTCGCGTTCGTTGTTTTTTGTTTCTCTCTAGGACGTATTACAATAAGAAATATGACCGACTAACTAATTCAATTGCTTATTTTCACCAGTGTTGATAATAGACCATTTAATGAAGTTGAAGGCAAAGGTTTTAAGCATTTAATGAAGCATTTAGCACCTTTATACAAAGTCCATTGTCGTGGAACTATCAAAACAAAGATGAAAAATATGAAAAAATGTCGAAAGTTGTGAATGAGAAGTTGGAAAGTTTTCTGTTATTACGTATAGAGTAAAATTGGCTATTTGAAGTTTGTGGCACATTTTTTGCTGCAAAATGAATTAAAATCAATTATGAATGACATACGAGTTGGATTAAGATGTGTTCATAATTGAAATTAATCGTTTACCCAAGTAGCCTCCATCATACCTTCTGAACGCCACTTCTCAAAAGCAGGAGCAATCTAGGAATAGACTTCAGGAGAAAATGTTATGCAAACTACTATTCTCACGATCTGTTGACGCTTAGTATTCGCGGACCTAATTTTTTTTTAATAAACTACGTCAAATTTATTATCTACTTGATTTTGATTTACATACTTATTAGTTATTACTAACATAACATATGCAAATATCGGAAAATCTTTGAACTTCTTCAGAATATTTGGTAAACCTTTTCTAAATCAGATCTCGAATAATACAATAGTATTTTGATTTAGAATGCACTGGAACTGTGTAGACTGCTTGCTTTGCGCTCTGATTGCGTTTCTCTATAATAACTACAGTGATAAGTGTACTGCTCGTTTTGTAGGACTTCCATTTTACATTATTACTGAAACTAACTCGCAGGTGTTTTGTTGTATTTACAGTTTTATATGTTTCATTTTTAACTGTAACTTTATTATCCCACACTAGATTATATTCAGCTTTACCAGATTTCATCCATGATAGGCACCTATGCGCGGCCAAGTGGACAATCGCGCACTCAGAAATGTACCACATGAAGCTATGAACTGCTTGGCGCGACTCTTCAATACCATTTTGCGGAACCACACTTTCTAAGAGCATGGAATCATGTCATTGTTATTGGAGTCCGTAAGGCTCGGAAAGATCCAATCTTTCCCCGGCATTACCGGCCAATCATCCTGCTCCCCGTGCTCAGCAAAGTGTTCGAGCGAATTCTGCTGAAGCGTATTGACACCTACATCCAGGTTGCAGGTGTAATACCGGATCATCAGCTTGGGTCCCTTAGAGGGCACTCCACAACGCAGCAACAGATGCGTGTTATAGAGACAGCGACGAGGGCCTTCAACGAGAGAAGCTATTGTTGTTTGGTCGTGCTCGACGTCGCCCTAGCATTTGACTCAGTGTGGCATATCGGACTGCTCTGCAAGTTAAATGAATGGGGCTTGCCTGGATCCTACGTGAAACTGATCCGCAGCTCTCTGTCGAGGCGCACATTCTGCGTCAGGGTTGACGATGCAAGGTCAACACGACGGCGCATTCATGCAGATGTACCACAGGGCTCTGTACTGGGTCCTGTTCTTTATACCTAGTACACAGCCGATATGGCATACAGACCACCCCAGGGTCGTGTTGAAGAGGAGGAGGTGACTGCACTTCTTCGATTGCGAGGGACGGTATTCATGGCAGTGGACCTGAACGCCAAGCATACAGCCTGGAACCCGTGAATCACTAACAGCGATGGCAGGCGCCTCCTGCGCGCTACTGAGGGAGAGGACTCTGTGGTCTGGAGCCCAACAGAGCCAACCAACAATTATCAGGGGTAGAGGTCCGCCCGATGTACTGGATATTGGGATTGCCAAAGGGTTGCAACACACTGTGGCAGTAACCACGAAAACGGCCCTATCGTCAGATCATCTCCCAGTTATATTCTATATGAATATAGGGGTATGTAAACAACCAGCAAGACGAACAAGAGATTTAAGGCGCATCAACTGGGATGTATACAAACAACATCTAGATGAACGCATTAATAATGCTCCCCCAGTAGAAGAGGTAGGTCCCAGTGTGGCGATGGACTTATTTGCGGGGCTGGTGAATGAAGCAGCAGATCTAGCGACTCCAACAGCACGATAACATAGGGAGAAGTCCAGGCAGTTACCTCCGGACATCCGACAGGCAATCACCCACAAGAATCGCCTGGCGAGAGATTGGCAAGTCACCAGAGATCCTGCCACAAAACGTGTAATTAATAGACTGCAGAGGGAAATAAAGACTGCTGTCGAAAAACACAGGAATCAAGAATTGGCTGGTCTTATCAGAACACTCAGAACTGATGATGGTTCAGCCTGGAAAGTAACAAAAAGCATGCTTCGCCGCCTGCAAAGAATACCACCTTTAGTAGTAGGCAACAGAATAGTCTGTGAACCTACAGACAAAGCAAATGCAATTGCTGACAACTTCCAAGCAAACTTCCAGCCAATAGAAGAGCCTCAAGATGACGCCCATATCAACTTGGTCGCACAACGCCTGCAACAGTACCTCGCAGTTGATCCACTACCGGAGGACGACATTGACCCGACTACAACTGAGGAGGTCCATGCACTTCTAAAACGAGTTGAAATTAATAAAGCAGCTGGACATGACCAAATTAGTGGCCACCTTTTGAGGCAGCTTCCACCATTGGCGACTGAGTACATCAAGTTGGCATTCAACAACATAATGGCCACTGGTGAATACCCGAAAGTATGGAAGCACGCGGAAATTGTCCCTGTGCCCAAGTCTCGCAAACACAAGCGCTCCATGAAATCCTACAGACCAATAAGTCTTCTCCCCATCCTGTCTAAAGTATATGAGAGAATTTACCTACGCAGGCTTCACAGGCACATCGAGGATGAAGGTATTCTCCCGAATGAGCAATTCGGGTTTCGGCGCAACCACTCCACGTCCCTACAACTATTACGACTCACAGAGTACGCCATGGGAGCCTTCGAGAGACGGGAGTATTTTGGAGCCGTATTCCTGGATGTCTCCCGGGCATTTGATTCTGTCTGGCAAGACGGCCTACTTTATAAACTTCTGACGCAGGGATTCCCGCTACAACACGTTAGACTAATTAAAAACTATCAATGCTGGGGTCCCTCAAGGATCTGTCCTTGGACAGGTCCTCTATAACTTATACACCGCCGATGTACCGAGAACCGAGCAACTGCAAACTGGTCTATATGCAGATGATACCACTCTTTACGCTCATAGTATCAGAGCCACGCACTTACGCAACAAACTGCAGCGGGGATGCACCAACATCGAAAGCTGGGCGACCAAATGGAGGCTGGCATTCAATGCCACCAGAAGCCAACCCGCTATAATAACAAGGAGGAGTGTACCCCCACTACAGCCAGTTCGACTGTTTAGAGAAGATATCAAGTGGACCAACACGGCGCTCTACCTTGGTGTCACACTAGACAAACGAATGACCCGGAAGACGCACATCAGAAACATCCGCGCAAAAGCATCAGGTAGGATGAGGGAGCTGTACTCCCTACTAAAACCAACAACCACATTGCACCCTACTACAGCAAGACTGCTTTATACAACAACTATCAGGCCGCTACTGGAGTACGCTGCACCAGTGTGGGGCAACGCTGCTCTTTCGAACTTAAAGTTGCTCCAAACAATCCAAAACAGGGCGATTCGATACGCATACAAACTGCCACGAAAAACGCCAACTAAAACTCTTCATGAAATTAGCGGATACAGACCGATACAAAGCCACAACGCGAAAGCTCTACGAAAAGACTAGGGAACATAACAACCCACTAGTCAGACAGCTAGGCTCCATGGACCACATTGACAATAGGTTAAGGTGGCCAGTGAAATTGGTAAATGAGCAAGTTGGTCCCTGAACGAAAGATTAGGGTCCTATAACTCTGACATCCAACACCATCCGGGCCTGACATGCCCAGTGAAGAAATCACCAACAACACTGGGGACAAACTAAACAAAAAAATGGGAGGAGATGCACACAACTGTGCAAGAACTTCCCCGCACCCTAGGAGAGAAGAATCACAGGTGATTTGTGTCTGAACCAGCACCTGCGAATGTGAAAACAGCCACGTACGGCGACGATATGGTATACTTCACATCCAGCCCCAGCAGAGCCATCGCCACTAGACTACTGCAAGAAGCTCTTCAGGAGACGATAGCCTGGCCAGGAGGTGGTGGATAAGTATAAACCCCGCCAAAACGCAAGCGATTATGTTGACGCGACGCCTAGGACAGCAACTATCACATCCGCAACTTCAGCTCGGGCGCCGACTGCTCGCTGCGTTGGTGTAACAATTGACTGTAAGCGGGCATGGAGTACTCACATCAAGGACATCAAGCAAAGGTAAGTGCTCGGCTCCATGCTCTTTACCCGATACTTAACCGGGAAAGCTCGTTGGCACCACATCTAGAAGTTGCCATTTACTGCTCTTTAATTAGGCCGGTAACTGAGTATGTTTGCCCTGTCTGGGGGTTCACTGCTAACTGCCACCAAAAAAAGTTGCAAGTATTGCAGAACAGAACACTGAAGTGGGCACTACATCTGCCCGACTATTTCCCTACTGACGCATTGCATGAGGCGTCTGGAACACCCAGGCTTATTGAAAGATTCAGGCTATATGCCTATAAATTCTACAGTGCAGCACATCACTCTGCCAATCCACTGGTCAGTTGTCTCGGCGAATATGAAACTGCCGCTGACAAACATAGTAGGCCATTGGTGCTGACGGAGCGCTAAGGAACAACTAATAATACACCATCAAGACGACCATCCAGAAGTGAAGAGAAGACCATTCAAGAGAAGACAGAGGACAATAACCCCCAAAACGACTAGCTTTAAGGCAAAGATTGGTGTAAATTGTAATTCGATTATTTCCGTTTCTATAGCTTTTTGTTATGGTCTGTTCCGATTTTGATATGTGATTACCGCTCGTTTTTATTAGGGGTGCAAGTTAATATCAGTGTCGATAAATACATAGACACATCTACAACAATTACTATCATTTTCTTTGAGGATGAAGGATGGCCAAGTAATACAGTTCAGTGTACCAAATTGTTGATATCACTCAAACAGGGCTGTGGGATTGACACGAAAGTCAAAGAATGGGTGCATGTCTAACAATATTTTTTTCTCGCTGGCAAGGATAAATCCATACTTAACTACTGCAATATCACCACGTGCCTCGCCATTATAAATGGATCTTGTTGACCCCGGCAGCGTTTAGATTATTGCAAACTCCTTACGTACGAAATGATGGTCTCAGGATTGTATCCTGATTGGTGCTTGGATGGTTTTAACTAAGAGTTAAGATCATCTCAGTCCCTACCACTGTTGATTTTATTTTGAAGATAGCATATAGGTCTAATGATATGAGATATGCGTACAAAGTTGGAGTACGTAGCTGAGCCGCTTCAGAAGAACAAATTCCAATTTGTATATTTACTTTTTTCTTTTTAAAAAATTTGGGTAAAGTACAGTCAATGGGGATACAGAAGTAATGGGTAGCAACACCAGTATCCAGACAGTAGTAATTGTGCAGAACTTTCTTATCGTATTTTTGTAGGCCTCCAGATAGTGTAAAACAGAGATTAAATCATTGTTTTCTAGCAACTAAAGGTGTTAAACCCTTCCTTCAGATTCCTTACCCTCCACGTATGATCCCATATGAATTTTGGCAGTCACACAAATTTAAAGTAGTTCTCGTAGATCAATCTTATGAAATGATTTTTTTCCCCCTTGTGATCACTGAAATAATAGGAAAACCGAAACACTGTCAAAAATTTCGAAGTATATTGAGCTGAATATACTATATTATTTGATAATTGTTTCTTTGAAGTTTCGAATCCATAGTACGATCATATTAGGATACTGAGACTGTAAACGAAATGAAAGGGCGATCAGAGGATATAACACATGCAGAACAAAATACGGCAAAACATTAGATTGTATGTATTAACATTATTACTGTGAAAAATACCTTCAGGTATGGAAGCAGAATAGGGCTATTGGGAATAATAAAATGAAATAAACTTTATTACAGCGTAATGCTTTTGGGGTATAAATTATAATTGTAATGAAATTTCACATTTTTTCAGAACATTTCTTTTTTTCTCTGAAGGATGTCAATCAGAAGAGAGGAAGGTAGTATGTTGATCACTTATTCTGGTTAATATTTAGTACGGTAATCCTCTTGTAAGTTTTGATACGTTTCCAGGTAATGATTCAGATGAATCGTGAAATTTATGTTTCAGGTATCCTATTAATTCCTTCCTCCTTTTCAGTCGACCAAGTCTCGCAGTTGAGATGTACGATTAGAGATAGAATCACGGTCAGAGCATTTTCTTTTTGGTTTCTCACACTGAATCTGATACTTCGCAAAGCAAGATGTGGTTGAACTGTCAATCTCTCACTTCGATTCACGTCTTTCCGTGCCGAAAGACATTCGATGTAGAAGGAAGCCCAGAGCTCAACATACATCATTCCGGCTAATTGTGCCTCAAAGATGTGGACGACTGGTACATTTATTTAAAACATACGAAAGCCTTTTCATCTTCCGACATAAGGTCGTTGTCATTCGCAAATTACATATCACGATATTATCCAAGTGGATATCTAAGATGCAACGGCGTTTTCAAATAGCTTTCCTAACTTCCCGCTAGAAGATTCTAGTAAGGTCAGGCTGTGAAAACATACTGCCAAGACGTTAATTAATGGTGTAATACATTCTCAATTGTCGAGGCACTTATGGATTTTATAAAAAAAAATTACTTCGTCCGTCTAAGTAAGCAGTGAATAACACAGGTATAGGATGTTCTGACCAAAATAATTACTACCTACCTTCTGTTACACACCAGAGCTGCGTAGTTGCGTAGCCCAGCCGGTAGAGCGACTGACTGTGTACTGGAAGACTGATGTCGAGATTACGATGAATTTGATGAATTCTCGTTGAAGCTGAAGGACCCAAACCGTTTTCCTGGCCCACCCTTAAGTTATCACCTAGAAAAAAATTTCGTGGAGAGCGTTCCTTCGTTTCAGTGTCAAGGAAATGGTAGTGGAATAGTGATATCTACCTCCACTGTTCCTAATTAAGTACCGGTAAAGAGAACAACATACCGCAAGAACAAGAAAACAGACTTACTGTACCAAATGCATACAGCTTTAATCCACACAATCACAAAGTTAAAATATAAATCAATATGAAAATTTTGACAACTAGGAGAAATACAAGGACTGTCACTTTTTAGATTGGGCTCAAATGGAGACCACCCACGTCGAGTAATTAGCTTAAAAATGCAATAAAAATTAATGACCCTATAACTCGGTCAAAAAAGTGTGCGAAAACCGTCCTGCAGAAGAGCCCATGTTAAAAGTGGGCGACAATCCCTGTATTTCTTCTACTTAGTCAACAGTTATCATCATCATCTTTCCACCGTTTTCCGCTGTTGCGCGTAGCCCGCTTTTACTCTATCGATGTGAATAACTCTGCCTTTCGGAACATTGCCGTGTAAGGCTGCCCACAAATCTCTTTGTGCAGATACCTGGTTGCACAAGGATAAATTCCGATGTACATTTCTAGACTCTTCACCATTTCACCGCCGGCTTATCGACCTCATTTGGTCAACGAGAGAGGAGAAATGGAGCATCTTTGCGGTTGGGGATGGAGAATTGTGAGATAAGGGGGCGTCGATTAATTACGTGAGGTGAAATAGGGGTGGGGGAGGTCCGGCGAAATCTCACGAAACCTCACCAAGGGGGGGGGGGGGGGTCAACGGAAATCTCACGTGAGGTTTTGAAATTCTTGTAAAATGGTAGAGCTAAAAATAAAAAAAAAAGTCTAAAAATGACGCCAAAGTCGATTTTAGATGGATAAAACCCGCCTTTAGGGAGGTATAACCACCCTTGGGAGCATGAGACCTAAAAAAAAAGTCTCAAAAAGTTGCGATGTCAATTCGAAATAGGAGAGGGGGGTGTCTCCGTCTAAATCTCACGTCATTTTACGGGGGGTGGGGGTGGTCCGACCAAATCTCACCAAATAAGGGGGGGGGGTCCGGAATTACAAAAAAATCTCACGTAATTAATGGACGCTCCATAAACCACGCCATCTTACCAAAATACTAGCGGTGACCGCGACTTCGACCACGTTGAATTTGAAACTTGTGCTGTTAGATAACTATCAGAAATATTGGTTGCGTATTAAAATCAGAGAAGCAGCCTTTCTTTCCTTCTGGGGTTAGGTTGCCACGTTTTAAACGCGTTTGTTTTTACCATCTCTTGGAACTGCCGCTACTTAGGAAGATACTAGATGTCCTACAGGTATACTTCAGTACTGTTCAAAACGTTCCTTCTTAAGAAACACTTTAAGTGGTTGTATCTGGCACCTGTAGAAGCGGATTGCTTTGTTTTTCTTTATATAAACTGTGATATCATATCATTCATATCGCAAAGTTAATCTATCACTTTTTAAGATTTAAATATACCGTAGCAGCGTATAAAATGATAATCTTGTTAAATAATTGAGCATATGAAGATAAGAGAATTATAGCCTCCGTAAATATACATAGTTAAAAACAAACACTACGCTTTTCTTTGCTGCATGGATTGTATGATGATTTCTATTGGAAGTTATTAGAATGTACTGAAGCTGTAGGTGTGCTAATTCTCATTAACACTATTTTCAATTAAGTGGATTTAAAATGAAATATTGTTAAACATCCTCGTATCTCTATGTTAAACAATGACATAAGCTTTGTAGTATCTTTAAGACTTGATAGTTAGTTTTTGCTCGATGCTTTCACAGACGGAAAAAATTTCTAAGCTTTAATGTTTTGGCCTCTAAATCATCAGCAAATTTATAATTTACCGGCGTAAAAAGTACAATATTCGTTAAACTATGCCATAATTTAGCACAGCATGTAGATTTGTTAAATTCCCTATATTAATTTTTACATAAAGTGGCCAAGTACAGTGATTTTTTTTAGAATTTACAGGTTTTTTTTGTTCAAAAGTTTTCAGTGCTTCAGTCCCCCGTTCTAATCGCGGAAGGGGCAGGAATATTTAAAAGTTGTGTTTGATCATATGAGCTTCGTCAGGTCGTTCCATGATACGGATTTCACGTTAAACTGTAGGCCCCAGAAGAAAGGAACTGGTAGTTTGACTTCTGACACAATGGTTTAGTATGTCTCCTTCGAGAGGATCCAACCAAAATCGGGTTGTAGATCAAGTTATTATATAACTGGTATAGTTCCCATATCTTGATCCACAATATGTGGACTTTCGATATGTTCCATCCATTAGTTTTGTAACATGTGCAGACACACAGACAGAAATTTCAGTTTTGATTTTTTGCATCATCGAGGTCTATGTTACTAATATATAGCAAAAAGTATCCGTATGTTAACCTATGACATAAGCTAATACTGGTGCTGTTTCATTAAAATCCGTGAAATAGTTTTTGAGTGATGCGCGGGGAGGCAGACGAAAATTCCAAATCTTACGGTATTGGAATCTCTATTATGAATAGTGTACAGTACAATTACACTTTTGAAGTTAAATCTCGCGTATAAAAAGAAAAGTCGCGTGGTCGTAATGACCTACTGACAGGTGCAATCGGCCACCCGTTGTAGCCACCAAGCATAACCGGTAATCCTATCGGGTTTATGAGACCTACAGTTTAACGTGCAATACGAACCACGAAAGCATTCTAGCGTACTTCATACGAAGCTGTGCCAGAGACGAAGATCGGGTTAAAGGCCTGTAAAAATCCCTACCCAGACACGTATTCGAAACGGATCTCTAATCAGACGCCTTAACTATTTATTCACCAAGCCAAACACAAGAGACCTGCAGCTTTATTATAATAGCGGTGGTAGTAGATGAACAGTAACTCCCTACCTACGATTCTGGAGGACGCAGGTTTGAATCCCAGTCTGGCCATCCAAATTTCGGATTTTCATTGTTTATCGAAATCACGCAGGTGAATGATGAGATGGTTCCTTCAAAATTACATGGCTAAATTCCTTCCCGTTTCTTGCCCTAGTCAGTAATGACATCGACGTCACCGAGGCGTAAAGCAATAAAAATTGTTATGTTGTTTAGATTACTGTAAAACACGAACACCGGTAAATGGTTAAATAAACTAAGATTAATTACATTCCGTATTCGAAGTCTTATTTAACAAAAATAGTAATATATTTATAAAAGTAACGGGGCAGATAAATGTTGAAATACATATATACTCAACGAAGGTTTACTACTTGTTTACCACAGTATCCGAGGGGCAGGAATATATATATATTGGTTTGATTCGATCCTTCATCTGTTACTATATTGCAATAACCTCACTATATCCCTTACAACCTACGTCCTCAGTTATCTGCTTCCCATATTCTAACCTCTGTGTTCCTCTACAGTTATTACTGTTCCCTCCACTAATAAATTAACCATTCCCGCATGTCTTAAAATGTGACCTACTATTCAGTCTCTTCTTTCTGCAAGACTTTTCCACAAAATCCTTTCCTCAGCCAACATTTCCAAAATACGTTTATTTCGTACTTTATTTGTTCACTTAATTTTCAGCATCCATCTATTTTCTTGCTTTGTGGTATTCCTGAAGCACACGCTTCATTATCATAAAATGCTGTGCCGCACACATGGAGTTGTAAAAAGTGCTTTCTGAATCCTTGATCCAAATATGAACATAAAAGAATTATCTTTTTCATTAAGGTTCTTTTCACTAGTGTTATTCTGCTTTTAACATCATTCCTGGTTTGGCCAGCAGTTGTAATTTTACTTCATAAGTAACAGAATTCATTTTTATTCTCCTACTGCATCCGATCCTTTTCTAACATTTAATTTGCTATTATTGCTATCATTTGTGCTACATTTCATAACTTTTTTTTTCGCTACCTCAACGGTTTTTGTGAACAGTTCCGCTTCTATTTGTAGCTTAATCTGTATGTTCAGTTTGATGGTTTTGAATTCATTGGTGTTGCACTTTAGGGGATAACCAGGCTATGATCGGTAGGACCTTAATAGGAACCCCTTCTTGTATTCTTATATATATTTCACATTCTTACTACACTTACTCAGGAATCCACAGCGTTCATAATAATACTTAATGGCACCTTGTATTTGTGCCAGGTCATAGGTACAACCGTGCCTATAGACTCTAGTCTTGGAACTTCGTGGCGGGCTTCCTCTACTCTGTTGAAGAATTTTTCGGTTGATTGGAAGATTTGTGTATGGATATTTGAAATATTTGTGACGTCCTGGAGGAGCGCTGTTGGAGTGAAGTAACTTGCCCGTGTGATCATTCGGAGAGTCTTATTCTGCAGTCTCTGAATATGCATTCTGTTGGAGTGGCTGGTCGTTCCCCAATCTTGGCAACCACATAAGATGAGAGGAACAATGATTGACTTTTAAATGCGGATCTTGGTTGATAAATTTAGGTTGTCACTCCTCATGATCGGTGCAAGGTTCATCGTCACTGCTAGCCCTGTTTTTCTCCGGTCTAGCACATGTTGACGAAAAAGAAGTTTGTTGTCAAGTATTATGCCCAGATATCGAGTCTCTGTCACCCATGGAAGCTTGTGGCCCATTGTTTCTAGCTGTTTTTGGAGTGCTGGTCTTTTCCTTGAGAAATACATTGCAGAACATTTCGTAGGGTTACTCTGCACCATTTATCAAAAGCATCTAAGCCTTTTTGAGCGTTTTAGATATTACGTGTGTGGTTTCCTCCGGTCGAGTTGATGACCGTATCGTCAGCGAATTGAGCCATAAGTACACATTTCATAACTTGTTCTGGTTTGTATTTAGTCCAAAATGTTCCTCCACTATATTCTTAATGCCATTCCGTAACCACCCAATATCTTCAGTCAATTCTGCTAACAGGAATATCATCAACAAATCGTAGCATAAGGAATAAATTTTGCGATCACAAATATTACGAAATCACCTATCCATTCTCACTTGTTAATTTGCAGAAGGTATGGAGAAATTGAATTTACATATCTTATTGGTGAAAGTTGAATGATTTTCATTTTCTGCAGAATAATCTGCCTTACAGCAAAAAGGGTCGAAAGATGCCCCTGGGCGTGATTGAGGTGCAATCTACTGGTGATGAAAGAGAGCTGTCGAAGCGCAGATCTGTCGAGGTCGATCGAGAGTCAACATGTGGTGAGGTCGTTTCGTATCGAGCACGTACGACCCTCAAATATATTTGGAGTCCGCCGGGGGCTTAGCTCCTTACCTGCGGCCAACAGTCAGTTTGGCAGCTATAGCATTAAGGTGTCTACTCCCTTCTAGTTCATGGAATACCTGTAAAGTAGAATATTTTGAGATTTGTTTTATTCATATCTGATAAGATATGTGTTACAAACTATATTACATTTAGCCAATTTGTAAATTTGGAAACAGAATTAGTTAAATTGTTATAAATTATTCAAATGTGTACAAGTCATGAAACCCAGAAACAGAGTCGATTATCTGAAAAATCTTGAACACTGAAAACAGTAGTTGCTATAGAACACGAGTCCTAAGGCACTCAATTATACTCTGAATATAAGCGTAAATCTATGTTTATTCCTTTCACATAGAAATAAATTTTGAACATTTTGACTTATGTTGGTTTTCAAGAAAATAAGCTTTCTTTTTATTTCAAAATGACTTTTTTTGTATGCAACGGCCTCTAGGAATTAAAAAGAATACAATACTAATGTGTTTTAATAAATTTATAAATTTTTATTAAATACCTGTTAAATATTTAATTTTTAAATTATATTGTTCTGATAGTTGGATGTTGCTTATCGTTTTCAATTTAAAACTCTGTGTGACACATCGAATTAGGGTCAATTGTTGCCCATGCAAAGATGTCATCGTAGAAGTTATTTTTTCATCATCATAGTGCTCAAATTTCTCTAAATCTTTCATTTTCTTTGTGTTTATGATTATCAAACCTCAATTGTAGGCCTAAGGTTTTAAAAGAATCATTTACACCTCAGTTAAACTTTTCAGGTTAAATGTATGAATTTGGAGAAGATAATTCTTGGCTTCATAATTCCTGGATGTACTTAATTTGCAGTATTCGTTACACCTTTTTTTTTTTGTTCTTTCTAACTACTTCGCTACATTCATTAACTAGCTCCATAACTAATGCATAACACTGTAAATACGTATAAGAAATCAATTAACCTTGTAAAGAAGTAGAACAACCAAACATAACCTGAAAAGTTATCAGTTGTTTCCTAGAATAACCACCAAAATATATCATTATTATAGTTTGACTAAAATTCCACTCATGCTGTTTCTCAAATGATCTATTCAATTAAGATAATATATGAAAATACGGTAACAAAAATAACTATACGTACGATGTTTAAAACTGAAAAAAAAAATGATCTCAAGAAACAGGAGTACATGTACCCACAAATCAAGGGTATAGCAAGCAGTATTATCAATTTTATTAACAATGGAAGAACATTCTAAAGATATACGTCCTTGTAGAGGAGTAGTTGAACTTCAAGAGCAGGAGACAGTTTTCCTAACATATATAAGAAACCAGTCTAAGGTGGTTAAAATTATAAGTTACATGGGAGGTACATTTTTCATAAACGTACTTTAGGCAAATAAAAAAGTCCACAGATTCTCTTGGGTACTGTTATTCTGTATACTAGACTACGCAAAACAGAATAGACGTGAAAAGACCTTCAGTATACGGTTAAATCTCCAAACGGCCTAAGTTTATTTTTTTCTTACGCGTCCAACGAATAAAAAATGAAATCATAGCGGAAGAGAATCAATAAAATTTAAACCAGAAAATGTATTTCAGGAAGTCGAAAGAAGAAACTAAGAAGTGGTTATACAAAACAATCGAAACAATAGTCCAGCTGATGAAAGAGAGAAAATGAATGAAGAAGTTAAGATGTCTTCATACGCTACAACAGCAAAGAAATGTGCTATATACAACTAAAAATAAAGAGAAAATTGTTAACACCTAAAACTCAAAACTGAGTAGCAAAAAAGAAGATGCCATGGGAATAGAAGAAATTTGGGATGAACATTGCAATAAACTGTGTAGCCATATATTTCATAATACAAAAGATGCCGAGACTTAAAAAAAAAAAAGTAAAAATTGACATAAATTAAAAATAAAATTTCATTTATTATGACATTTCGAATCCGCACTAAGTAACTACAATTGTTTAATCCAATCGAAACCAAAAAATTTTTAATCTAGGGTTAGTTTCTACTGAATTAATAATAAAAAGAGGAACAGATGAAGAGTGCAAAAGTCCTTCATTTGACAAGATATTGAGCAAGAGAGGCTTGCAAAGGTATATAAGAATTTATTCTTTGAAGCCAAATATTTATCTTATAGTTGTAATATTTTAGTGATGTACCGCAATTTGATAAATGAAATTAAGGAAAATTTTTTATAACCATAGGAGAATTTGTGTAAGAGACTCAACTGGAGGATTGCGCGAATGATGTTTGCAAATGTAATAAAAATGAAAAATTTACTACTGAAAAACTAATCGCATTTTGAGAATGACGATTGTGCATACAAATCTACTTTTGTTTTAATCAACTAACAGAAAATCGTAAAAGAGTAACACTGATGTTCATTTGGGTCGCTTAGACTTGAAAAATCGTTTGTTTACGTGTTTACATATAATCGTCCGACTAGTATACAAATAAATGGAATCAAAGAAGGATACGTAATAGTTGTTCATAATATTTGTAAGAAGAAAAATGGAATTAAAGAAATTGGAAAGAGCCCTTTTTCTACGTAAATAAAAACGGCGTGAAGCAATCAGAAATGTGTAACAGGGATCAAAAGGGTTTATAAAACACATGGGTTCAGGATTGGATGTTCAGTTGAACGTCAGTTAGTGAGCTGCTTGAAACATATTTCATATAAAAAAAGGCAGGGGAAATCAAGTTAATAGTTACGACAGAACCTCCCCGTTAGACAAACTAAGTTAAAAACCAATGGAGTGGATGAAAACGTATATTAGTGGGTTCAGGAATTGTTAAAAGATAGAGATCAAAGAGCGGTAGTAAAAGAGGAGGAAGTGAAACTGGAAGTGTCATAGGATAGCGTATTGAGACGATTCCTATCCATTATTTTGATGAATGATTGTGTTGCTGAATTACAGTCAGAAGTTTGTTTGTTTTCTAATTACATAATACAATTACAACGTAAGTGGACTGTAGACAGCTACAGGAGATCTGAACTGGACCACTAGCTAGAATGGTCATCATGGAATGAAGATAAATTCAACTTATTAATCACAAATATGTTAATAAAGGATCTTTATGCTTATGGGCTCAGGATGGAATTGCTTGTTGGAGACATAAATGTCTTGGTATAACATTTGATGGTAAAATAAATAGGGAAAGTCGCTTTTGGAATAGAGAAGTTTTGAAATCCTTTATTTACTGGAGGAAATGTACCAGAGAAGTAAGTAAATTTGGTTAAAAGACCATTGCTTGAATATCGTAGTGTACTATAGGACCCACATTTTGTGTGTCATTTACAGGAGCAGGAGCGGACGCAAAGTAGGGCAGCAAGATTTGTATATGAGAGTTAATTATGAATATAAGGTGGGGAAAGAATTGCTTGCTGAAAACTTGAAATGTAAATATCTTGGCATTACTTTTGATAACAAGCTATGGGGGGCAAGGAATAGGAAGGAATTCGGCCATGGCCTTTTGAAGGAAGCATCCCGGCATTCACCTGGAGTGATTTGGGGGACCATGGAAAACCCAAATATGGATGCCCGGACGGGGATTCGAACCACCGTCCTCCCGAATGCGAGGCCAGAACGCTAGCCGTTACACCACCACGCTCGGTGAGAGAAGTAAAGGAATTGGGTTACAAAACTTTGGTCAGACCATTGCTCGAATATGGTAGTGTAGTATGGGACCCTCATTTTACGTATCAAATACAGGAGTTGGAGTGGGTGCAAGCTTTGTTTCTGGAAATTATCGCGGAATGCAATCAGTGACGGATATGATAAAGGAGCTGGAATGGGATTCATTGCAAGACAGGAGGAGGATGAGGAGGGTCATGGGAGTGTACAGGGCATATACTGGCGATGAGGCATGGAAAAATATTGTAATAGGTATGAAAAGTAGTGCATGGAAGGGAAAAGATGACCATGACCACAAGCTGGCACTCGATTTCAGGCACAAGGGTGTGGGAAGATTCTCTTTTTTAGGTAAGGGTGTCAGGGATTGGAATGAGTTTCCAAGAGAAATGATGAATAATTTACCGAAAACTTTGAAAGAATTTAAAGATAAAATTTGTAGAGGGCAAATTTAGGTGGGTGCAGGATAGGGGGAAGATGGGTTTGTAGGGAAATTGCCACCGGAGCCTGTGCTCCATTGCAATTAAATAATAATTACTTCAGAACACAATTGGTAACTGATATTTATTCATTCATCTTATGGCCGTAGCACATAATCAATAATACAATTATATACTATTGTTTCAAATTAATAAAATGCAACATTTTTAAATTATAGGTAAAATTCAAAATTGACATAGTGCAGCCAATGTAAAGAATCATTTGAAATATCTATGAAGTCTTTCGGTGATCCCATGAAGACTCATAGTGGGCAATCAAAGGTCACGTGACGGATGGTTTGTTTTTTCCACTACAGTCGCAATTCGGTGAATCTCTCATCCTCCATGTGTAAAGGGATAAATCAGATCTGCAATGGCCAGACCTAACTCTGTTGAGAGAAGCTCAGGTCTTGCGGTGAAGGTCGAGTCCTTTTAGTATCTGTTGATTGTCAAACAGATATGATACAGGAGCTTACAATGCGTCTATTGGTGATGAGACCGCCATGTGAGGATTATCAAATGGGAAAAATATGTAGGGGAAATAAAAAAACCATTCATGGAAACAATTGTTTGCTAATGGCATTTTATTTATAAAATGTACTGGTGTCAAGCATGGAAGATTTAGGATCAGTAAGTAGAAGGAAAGAGAGAGCCATGACCTTAAGCGAGCACTCGATTTCAAATAGCAACTAGTTTTTTGTTTGTTTGTTTGTTTGTTTGTTGTTGTTTTTTTGTGTTTTTTTTCAGCTAAGGGAATCAGGGATTGGAAAAAAATTACCCATGTAAATTATGAAAAGTGTAGTGTAACGCAAGGTGCACACTTACATATGTTAATATTGAATTTTATTTTGGAGTAGGTAGTCACATTTGCAGAGGAACGAGCGGGTTGGTTGTTTGTGTATCTGCTGGTCCTCTCTAAAGCTGGCTTCCCACGACTCGTGCATTTGCCGGACGGGACGATCCAGCTACCAAAAGCGGGCAGTGGGAAGAGTCCCCCCCGTGCTTGGAGGGAAGGCGCGCCCGTATCCGTCACCCAGTTGGTAAAGATGAAACGCCCGGGTAGCTAAAACGACACTAGGTGAGGTGGTGGGGAGGCAGCGAGAGCTAGCAAGTGGCGCGTGCTGATCTCCACACTTCGGCTGATGTGGCGCGGCCTACAAAACCACGCGACGTGGGAACACACCTTAAGGCATCAGTTTGGCGACGAAGCAGGTAGTCACATCTGCAGGGTGATGTGGCGGAGCGAGAAAATGTCGGGCTATCCAGATGTACCATCCGCAACAACAAACGTTAAATGTCGGTGAATATATAAATGTCGATTCTGGAAATAGATCTATGAGTGTGCAACAGAGATATCGTCTGCTGACGTCACCCGTGGTCTTCGCCGATAACAGGAAAGGATCCTTGATGCGTATGAAGTGTTGTAAGCTTCTTCTAATAGGTAAATTTGTTAATGAAAGGTTGCTCATTTTTATACATAGGGCTAATCTGTAGCATGTGAGAGCAACACGAGAAGGCAGGAGACTAGAGACACCACTGGTTGGCTGTTGCAGACAACAGGGCGTTTCCTGGAGATACCACGAAGGTGATCTGCGAACTGGCCTGGAAGTGGAGGATTATTCGCAGTTGATTCCTGGACCTGCAGCGGGTAGCACGCCGCTGACCATCTTCAGCCTTCGCAATATAAAAGTTATTTTGTGAAATGAGTATATTTTTGTGAGATAGATATCTGGTACTACGCAGGCTGATTATCAAGAGTCCTATATCTTCAAGTGACTGGTTCAGTCTGTTCGACTGCAGATATACACGCTAAAAATAATTTTTCAACGTGTGTTTGCCTACACGCCACTCGATCGCCCGGCAATGATCTATGCAAAGCAATTTGCGTGATAAAGAGACAAGTTCTATCGAATCCTGGATCCGGAGTATAAGTCGTGTGATGTTTAAATATCCTATTTGATGAGTAATAACGAATTAACTGGTGCCCCGGTTTCAAAGCAGTTTAAGATGAAATATATCTTGGAGTTTATTCTATATATTTCATTTCTTGTTCATTTTCAAGTAACTTTAATTGTTAATTCAGTAGTCTACTTTGATGACGATATTTATCATTCATTTGCTAGACTTTTGCATGTGCTGTATTGATTCGATCAAGTAATGTAGGACATTGATGTTTTCCTGAAAAATATATTTTTGATTGTTTATTTTGAATAATGGCATTCTTAGATTATAAAATTATTCTAAAATAAAGTCATTTTACTCATAAAATGTTAAAATAAAAAATTAAAATCAACTTTAATTAGCTAAAATAATGAAAGCAATTAAACTCTGAAAGTACGGTCATACCTCAAGAGCTTAACCGAAACAGTGAAATAATTTATAATTAAAAATGAAATGCGGCTGGTGGCGTTATTGCTATCAATGGAATATTATTATTATTATTATTTATAAATTGAACAATGAAAAAAGATTGAGTAGCAAAGCTCATGTCCTCCGTCTTAATTAAATTAAATAAGTAGTCATGTCTTTCGCTATGATTATTCTGCATTTATATTCAAAGAAGGCTTAGTAACTGGACGAAAATGAGTTAAGAAAGAGGAAACGAATAAATCGAAAACTATTCATATAGTCTTTTATTTACGAACGACCAAATGTTGTTGGCCAGTGAGAATAAGATACAGAAGGATAATACAAATCGTGTATATCGTCTTCTCCTACGCATACCTTGGGTGCTGAAAATATTAAACGAAGAAGTACTTCGTCTGATGAAGAAACAAGAACTGCTGCTCACTATAAAACTATATCTCAGCTCATTATTGAAGGGAAGATACAGGGGAAAAGAGCTATAGTAAGGTAAAGACATTGAGAGTGTGTACAACTACTAGCCAGTAAAAGTTTAATGTGTTGTAAAATTCACACCCTACCCTGAGTTATCTACATAGGCTTACAGTCTCCGATCAAAGAAGAAATTCATAAATGGCCAAATTTCAAGACAAGTTTTATATTTATAAAATCTATTTGTAATAAATGACTGCGAGAAGAAAATATCAGATCTCAACTAAACCAAGGAAGTAAACGGGAAAATAATTTTTCCTTCTTTCATCTATTAACGTTGTAACATGACGCGCTGTCGCCACGTTACAAGGTGCATTTTTATTATATATGTAATAATATAAGAGTAATTTACATAAATCTTGGGCGACCACCTAAATAGATTTTTGTTGTAATTTTCTAAAGTACGCAAGATTCCAAGTGAGGACTGTAATGAAATGATGAACACACAGTGTATCTTGGTAAAGCGAATATTCAAGAATTATTGAGCTATGTAGGCTTGAAGCTAATCTTGGTCTTCCCGAATCATGGCGACGGGACGTCGCGGATTTGGGGTTTTGCCAGACCACACACTCTGCTCCCTGGGGATGGGCGGTCAACGACGTCACTCACCTGGCGGGAAAAGCCTGCCGTCCGAAACCCGAATGTTCCCTCGCCCCGGCGAACTTAGCCGAATATGTCCGACCTCTGTTAGATACTCTAGCCAAATCACATATCGAGGATATCACGTGACATTAGGTGCCGACCTGAAGATCCAATCAAAATGAGCGTATAACTCAAAATCCTGGGAATTTGTGTTTTATGTGAGCTTCGAGACTGCAAATGGGCGGAGCGAGAAGTTTCCTCGTGGACCGAAGAGCGAGGAGCTGGACATTCTGACTTCGATCTTCGAGTCCAAGCTATGCGAGTCTAGCCTGAGGTGGACTTGGAAAGTTGGCTTCTCTCGCCAACTGCCGCTGTACGATTTCTGGCTGGCAGCTTGCCTTGCTGGAGCAAGCTTATCGCAGCAACACAGCCGGTAATGCGATGATGCGCATTGTCAGACCAGAGATGCCTATAGCCGACTTGTGAGATAATCTCACATATCGTGGGTCTGCTACAGTCACCGCAGACATCAGACGCAGGACTACAATGGTAATTTATTACGACCAAGCCATCTGATTGTGCATTCCGTGAAACAGAACCCGTAAGCGACTTTGAGAGGATAGGTCCATGTTCTCACTTTGTAATTGTAAAAACCCATGAGCTAGCGGCATAATTTGCCAGAACTAGTTATTTTCGAATGATATATTGTTCATTCTGGCGCCCATGATTTTCTTTTTTAACTGTAAAGTCACAGTATTATGATACCTTTGTCTGAGGTCGTCATAACTTGTATTTTTCATTGTTTCCAATTGTCATTATTTCTTGCATTTTGATTCTGAGATATATTTAAAAGTAAATATACAATTGTTTGCTTGCTCATGACGGCTAATTGTACCTCTGAGCGTTGCTTTTATGATTTTGCCAATATGTGTTAATGTTAACGGTAAATTCGCTCAGACTTGTAATCGCCAGTGATAAGAAAATAAATGTCATATTGTGACAATTTTTCCTAAATTCCAACTAACGTCGAGATTCTTGCAAAATTAAATAATTTCCACTCCTTCATAAAAATTAAAATTAAAAATCCACAATTATTAATCATAAAGGTATGAAATATAATTGTAACGTAGTTTGCCCACCAAGGCACCCACCACAACGTAAGTAAAAACAAAGTGGCGGTGGAACGTACGGCTGCCTATGAGACGGAATATTGGACTATATAGAAAAAATGAATTAAATTAAGCACTTGATGTGTAAGTGGTTCTACATGCTCCAATGCTTACAGAACTAACAAACCAGAAAGTAATTTTTTTAAAGGAAAAAAATATATATTATAGTGTTAAATGATAGATGTAAAATACAGCCAACCAGTTGCATCAGTCAGGCTATTAGTCTTGACCGATTTAGACCTCCATAAGATGGTCTTCTTCAGAAGTACATGTTAATACACTATAAAAGAAAGTAAAAAACTCTTGTCAATTTAAAGTTACAATCAATCTTATGTCATATAAAATTAGGATAAAAGCCATCAGATTAAACATTAACATACGTAGTAGATGGAGATGACCATGTGCTTGCACCAAGAACGCTTCGTCAACTGGCTAAGCTATCGTAAACATTATACCAGGAAATCTCTATAAGAGGTGCCACAAGCGCATCCACGTGAACCAAGATCGATTCTCGTGAAGTACGCCTAAATCATAACCACAGATAAATAGAGGAAAATTTTGAATAAAGTAAATTGTACTAGAATTGGTGCACAAGCACATGTTCTACATAACTATAAAATATTTTTTTTCGCTTATAAGTGGAATTAGGGATAAAACTAGCTGATTGTTCTATAAAAGTATACATCTCCTACGGTTGACTTATAGATAATTAGATGACTAAAATCTATCTAAGTTGGTGATAGTGGATAACAGTATTGATATACTGAACATGTGTGCGTCTTCAACCATATTTACATATTTAAGCATACAAGGTGACATACAGCTGATAAGCTTATATTAAATTGCATAGATGGTAACTTAAATGTAACAACAAGCAATTATATTGGTTTTTTGAGGAGAAATAACATCGGTTTAAGAACATGGAGTTGTAAAATCTTACTTGTTTATAAGTATAGGTTTAAAGCCTTCAAAGAATCGTCTATTTAAAATTATAATGTTAAATGACAGTAACAATCTATAATAATTATCTATGTATCATCAAGGGAAAAAAATTACGGAAAATAATTTTTGATAACTAGCCAATAAACAGTCAGGGGAACAATAGAAGATAATTTCAACGAGAAGAATAGGTTATGATGGAAGGAACCTGGCTGCAAAACAAATCTCAAGTTTTTTATGGGGACAGAAGTAGGATTCAGACATAGTAGCAAATCAAACAGGAGAAAAACTGAAAGGAAACTATAATCTCTTATAACTTTCCAGCGATGCAGAATACATGGGGGATGACAGGAAATCGATGATTTAACCACTGCTTCTGAGCTACGCTATAAGATTCGTATGAGAAGAAGGCTCTGTGGGTGTCCTGGTAGCCGCATAGTTTTTCTGCCGGGGCTGCTGCAGGTGTTTTGTGCCGGCTGCGTCCTTGTCGGTCTGTAAGTAGGTTAGGACGCGCTTTGTGCTCGCCATTGTGGCTGCTAAATGGGTCATCAGTCCTCCGCCGGTCCTCCACCCACCAGCTTTCACACATAGGTCCCGGCAGGTAGCAGGCACTATACTGCCCAGTAGGCACGTCCATAGATCGCCACTCACTGTTACCCAGCGTGACGAAACAGATTTCTGTTTCAATTTAATTTAATTGAGATGGATCGTATTATACGGTTATAATTTCTTTACACAACCAGTTTGCTGTTTCCTCTTCATCTATGAACGCCTTGTCCATCTCCGGGCTTAGGCCTTTAACATGGGTGATGTTCTGGTCAGGTGAAGTGGACTCGTTTCCCGTTGCCTTTAACCATTGTCATAGTGTTCATAAATGATGTTGTAAGTGTGGATTGCTGTGATACTGCACGCTTTTGGTGTAAAATGTTGTTTGTGTCTTGGATCAGAGATGAAAGAAGGGAGACGCATACTTTACCTAAAGACAGGTTGTCAGGCTTAATATCCTCATCCGACGGGCGAATCACTATCAACAGTATCGGAGGAAGACCTCACTCTATACGCACTGAGGGAGGTTTAGGATTTAAACCAGGACTTTGGTGCATAATCTGGTGATTATGAACTGTGCACCAGCAACTCTCCTACCCTGTCCTGATGAAGAAAATGTCCACCACCATCACCATTTGAACCATCTAACCCAATGTCAGCGCAGGACACCATCGCGATTACGCAGCCAACTAAGCAAACGGGGCGGGCAGTTTGCCTTTTACGAAAAGTAATTAAATTCTTTCATAATAGTTTCTGGCAAATAGTTCAGCATGAGGAAAAGTATGGAATAAGCTGGTATATATTCAAATGAGATAAAGAATCGAAGTGTTTCAAACTAAAATTGATAAATTCAAGGTGTACAAAGGCTTAGACCACCCAGTCTGAAGAAAGAAGAAGGAACCTCGGGGAAAGAATGAAGAGGAGAAGAAATGGCAACCAGTGAACCAATAGCTTCCCGTGTCTCAAAGTACGCCAGAATCGAAAGAAGAAGAAGTAGTTCAGCATTTTCCTCGATAATTTATTCCAACTCCTAACTCCATTACATTCAAAAGAAAATCGTTCCACTCTTTTAAGCCAGAGATCAAGTTTAAGCTTGTGGTGACGATTACTGCTTGGCAAATAAAGTGAAGCAACCAGAAGGGGAGGAGAAAATGAAATGATATTTCTTGGTTGGAGAGGGTACAAGATGCGGTTTCAGTGATTACAACCAAATCGAGTCAACTTTTGAAAGAACTCGGCACTATGAGCCTACTTAACAGTATGACGTTGCATTACTTTTGGTCTTGATTATTGCTCTGATTCATTTGGAAAGTGTGTCATAAGGCCGTTTGTATCCTTTCCTGGTGCAAGCTGGCCTACAACTAATGTAACTGGTCCTTGATATTCTGGATACTGGCACTGAGATGGAATTGACGTACGTGGTGGTCCCAAGCATGTTTTATCGGGTGCACAACTGGGAATCTTGCTGGGAACTGGAGTACCTCAACATAGCGCAGACAGTTAGAGACGTGCCGTGTGTGGGCGATCATTGTCCTATTTAAAAATGGAACTACGGTACCGTCGCATGAGAGCTAACACATAAGGACTCAGGATATCCGTGACTTACAGAGTTCCCTTAGTCACTAACTAAAACATCTAGATCTACATATATACTCTGCAGTTCACAAAATTGTGGGTGGCAGAGGGTACTCTGCACCAAAGCTAATCTCTTTGTTGCACATTCCAATCCCGAATGGTACGAGGGAAAAAAGAATTCATATAAAAATCAGTGGAGCACCTTTTTTCTCTAATCTTATCTTTTCTGCCATTACGACTTAAATAGGTTGATGGATGAAGTATTTCGCTACATTCATAAGTGAAAGTGGGAGTACGCAAGTTTACCAATAAGTTTAAACGAAACGTGCGTCGTCTATCTACCAGAGACTCCGAGCCCAGTCTACTAATCAGTTCTGTGACATCAGGACTGTAGCATGCGGTCACGAATAGAGTGGCTCTTCTCTGTACTTTCTCTATACTGTAAATCAACCCCTTACGAAACGGATCCCAAATGGCACAACAGTAGTCCAAATGTGGATGCACAAGAGATTTGTACGCTATCTCCTTTGTTTGTTCATTACAATTTTTCAAGATTCGACCTAGGAATGGCAGCCTAGAATTAGATCTACTAACGAATTAATGTGTAAGTCCCATTTCATATTCCTTTGTACTGTTACTCCCAAATATTTCACAGAATCGACCATATCAATAACTGAACTGTTTACCTCGTATTTCTGAACCATCGGATTCTTTTTGTTAGTTATGCTCATTGTCTTGCACTTTTTACAATTTAGTGTAAGTTGCCACTCAGCGCACCATGCCAAAATAACATCCAGATCACGCTGAATTTCTAAGCAATCGGCCGAATTCCTTACTTCCCTATAAATAACCGCATCATCAGCAAACAATCTAAAATTGCTTTTTTCATTTGCGTTAAGCTTGTTGGAGGCAATTACTTTTCGCAGAAACATAATAATACAGTTTGTAAATAACTATATGAGCAGCGCACATCGGATCAATAACTTAATTAGTTATTTAATGTTCGAAGTGAAAATATCTTCTTTTTTTTATTTGCTTAACGTCTCTTAAAAGCGAGGTCTTTAGAAATGGGAAAGGATGGAGGCAAGGAATGAGAAGGAATTCGACCATGGCCTTTTTTGAAGGAAGCATCCCGGCATTTACCTGGAGGGATTCGGGAAACCATGGAAAACCCAAATCTGGATGCCCGGACGGTGATTCGAACCGCCGTCCTCCCGAATACGAGGCCAGAACGCTAACCGTTTACACCACCATACTCGGTATGTGAAAATATCGAACAAAATAGAATTCACTAGCGAGTTTTGCAAAGGTCTCGAACCAGGCTACAGATTACTCTATACAATATCTTGAGTTGCAATGAATAAGTTAATAAGAGGGGTCATCAGTAAACTTTTGTTAAATTTCAAATTTTTTGTTTTGCAGATACAGTAATACAACCCGGACTTGTGTGTGCTACTTTATGCTCGTGCTTGCCTTTCGAAGAATGTGGACTTGTTTCCCGATCCAGCATCAGTTCAACTTGCCATAATTTCCAGAAATTATGCCAGCTGTTTGCCAAATAAGTTTCATCAAAAAGACAGTTCTAAATTCCCTTTGGGTTATTTTCCAATAATACGACCCTGCGTCCATTCTACTCTGCATATATTCACCTATATGTCGACGACCTATAATCAGCATTTTCATGTTAATTCTGATGCTCGTTATAGATGAATTATATGATGAGTAACTGTTAAGACGATAAACTTGTCATTTGTATCTAAAGTGTTAACTGTCTGCTTTGTGGAGTTTTGGATCCTTATCGCAAGGGATTGATTGACGCATCAGAAAAAGTACAGAGGAGAGCCGCTCGATTCGTGACTGCTAGCTACAGTCTTTACGAATGCGTTACAGAATTGACACATAGATTGGGCTGGGATTGGCTGGCAGACAGACGACGTCGATTTCGTCTGAATTTGTTGGCGGATATGCGAAATTCTTTTTTCATTTACTAGTGACGTACTTCGTCCACCAACCTATTTCGGTCACCATGACTGTAGATATAAGATTAGGGAAATAAGATACCGTACTTATGCTTACATGTATTCCTTCTTTCCTAGAGATATTCTAGATTGGAATACCCAGAGTTAGTTTTGGTCCGAAGTTCTCTCTGCCAAACATAATATTTGTGAATTGCAGAGTATGGGTGTAGATGTAGATGAGCATACTTCCATCACGTGGCAGATTTTGGAAAATTTATTGACTGGACAAATTCAGAGGGCATTTCTGATTTTATTGACCTAGATAATTAATTTATTGGTCTTTTCCAATGATATTTTATTGAGATAGTAGTTATATTCTGTAAACCATGAGTTTGGTAAGCAGTTTGACGCGTTTTTGGTTAAAGAGATGCAGTGGCGTAGCTAGGGGGGGGGCGGTGGGGGCGGTTCGCCCCGGGTGTCACCCGTTTGGGGGTGACACCCGCATTTTGAAAATAGTAATCGAAATTAGTTTGATACAAAAAATATATATATATACGGTATATATATTTTTGATAGACTTCTTTTATCCTTTGGTGTCGAAACATGTCTACCTTTAATGTTCTGAATATTTCTTTTTAAGTTGATCTATCGCTTTTTCAAATACGATCCAGTACAGTAGAGTATAATAATATTATTGGCTACACCACGCTCTTAAACAATAGAGCATCGCTCTGTTGCTCCAACAATCACAGGAACTCGTTGTGCTTGCCGTCCGTCACAGTTGTTTGGTTTGTTACGAGCGGCGGTGGATATAATGTAAGTTTTCTTGTATTAAGAGAGGAAGTTTTAAAATTAAAGGATATATCTAAAATTGTTAAAATCATGGTAATTAGGCAGTTAAATTGTAATTCCTCGAAATTATTTCAAGAAAAATGTTAGATTTTCCTTTGAAAATGAAAAAAAAAAAAGCAACCATGCGTATGCTGGAATACGCGTAGTCTAGGCTTCAAAATTGTTTTGCTTTTTTAGAATTCCATTAGCTTTCTAGCTAAGATGCACAAGTGACTTAAAGTATTTTCTAGTAATTTTTGAATTTATCATCTGACAGATTCGAATTGAGTACACTTCGTGTTATCCGATATACACTCTGCGTACCTTCCTTTTGTCGACAGTGCACCTATACTCGACATGAAATCATATCATGTTCGAATTTATGCAAATAAAATGATTCGGGAAACTGCATTAAACTAGCAATACGGTCAAGTTTCAAGTCAATCCGGACGAGTCCAAGTGTTATCGTCTGTCGGTAATCAGTTTTTGTAGGGCATGTGTTTAAAACAGTCGGAACCGCGTATCTTGCTAGCGAAATCGTAACATTAGTAAGGGGACATCCATAAATTACGTGAGGTGTTTTTCCGAATTTTAGGACCCTCCTCCCCCCCCCCTCCCCCTACGGATCGCCCTCGCAAATTTTTGAGACCTTTTTTTTAGGTTACACCCACACTTTTCGACGAAATACCCCCCTAAAATCGACATTCGCGTCATTTGTAAACATTTTTTTTTTTTTAGCTCTACAGTCCAACACAATTTTAAAAAATCTCACGTGAGAAGTGGTGAGAGTTCGCTGCACCCCGCCCCTATTTCACCTCACGTAATTTATGGATGGCCGCTAAGCACTTTAACTCTATTTTTATGTAAGTTTCATATACTTTCTACTGATTGAGAATATACAAATATGATCGCGATCAAATAAATAAGCGTATGATTCTCTAAGAATTTTCCATCATAAATTTACAGAAGAAGATTTCTATTACGGGTAACCTCTTTGTCGAATACACGTACCTATATTCTTATGGGTTCCTTAAATCGACAGGGATGTCGAACTTCTGTTCCTGAACAAAAATTGAGCTTTAATCATAAACTGAACGAACATTCGAGCCGTTTACATCTTTATTTATACGCTACTGAGCGGTGCTAGAAATCTAAAATTTACACATGGAGATGGGCTTCGATTCATATCATATTTAGGAGTATGTAGCTACTTATTTCTTAGACGGGTAGTAAAATACTTCACTTATTAAGTACATCATGTAAAGGCGGCAGATATCTCAAAGGCGTGTTCTTTTATTACCTGAACGTTGTTTTTTTAATTTGATTTTATATTTTATTTATTCCTCTATTTTTATGGAGGAACTTAATGTAGAGTTGCTTCTCTGACTATACAGTATCCCCCAGGGTCTCACAACTTGTGGGACCCGGATCCTGGGTTTGCTCTAATGGGACTCCATCTGGGTCTGGAATTGCTTCTACTTGAATAAGCCACTTCTGTTAACTTTCCTCTCAATATCCCTTGGTCCTCAAAATACCGAAGTTGTGAAGTCATTTAAATACAGCCTATGTTAACGTTTCAATAACAAATGGGTAGCTTTCGACTTTTTTAAATTTATAGCGAAATCTTATGGTCGCCCTATAGTTACACTGGCGGAAATTAAAATCACAACACGCATACATGAATGGTAGAATTTTAGGGAACTTTGAAATTATATCCAGGGCCATACCTAAAAGAAATAATAACAAATGGAAATGGATCAGGCTAAGTTATTACCTTTTACAGCTGTTAGTGAGAAATGCGCCCAACTTGAGCACCAATACATTCGTGGATCCTTGCCGGCATTGACACAACAAGTGTTCGGATGTCTTCTTGGTGTATGTCTCACTACGCGTGCATGTCTTTTGCAGTCAGTTGTTGCACAGTTTGTGCTGGGTGACCATGTGATCTACTGTGTCTACTTCTGGTATCCTAGAAATGCTCTATTTGGGACAAATCTGGGAACCGTGCTGTCCATATTGTGATCGAAACTCCTTGCAAGGCTTGTGTGACGATGGCCGCAATATGAGGACGGGCACTGTCTTGGAAAATACGATTCGGATGTTGAACATGTAGGGTATCACAATAAGATGCAGTACCCCGTCCACATAGTGATGGGCTGTCATTGCCTTCAACAAAAGCCGACTCAGTCATGCTATCGAAACTGATTGCCACCAAAACATGACACCGGTGACGGATCTTGCGTGAGGTTCTGAAATCACAGCAGATAAGCCGTTCCTCCACTACGCCTGCGAACATGTCGTCGATTATCACTTTGCCACAGACAGAATCGAAACTCGTCTCTAAACACAAATATACAATTGTGTTTCGCATTATACCAGGGTAGATGATGATGGCAATGAAATTAGATTAATGGGACACAATGCACAGGGGCCAGAGAGTGTAACCCAACTTCAAGCAATTAGTTTCCAATCATCCAGGGAGGGGCTGAGGCGGGGTGTGACTATGTGTAACCACTACTTGGATCTGGCCTGCAGTCAACCATTTGCCAGCAACAGCCACCCACACAATTTGGCAGTCTTCACGTGCTGTTATCCATCTGTATGGACCTGTGGCTGCTCTAGGAGTATTAGAGATTTTTTTCATCACTGTGTAACAAGTCGGTATACTGACATTGCACTGCGGCAAATCGTTCTGGAGATTTCACGATATGATGCACCCTTTCAAAACACGTCAATTCTCCAACCTCTCTCATTGTTAGACATTTGGGTGTAGAGAGTTAGAGTTGTCACTCTTCGCCTTGTCATACTTAGACAACAAAAACTTGTGGGCAACCACGTGTCATGTGACACCACACTGTTCGCCACTTATACGCTAAAAAAAATTAAAAAAATTGCAATTTACAAAATATATAGCACCGTAATTCTCACATTATTACATGTAAAACTTTTAATGTTAAATCATTTAAACTCTTTATGCGGGCATATTTGTGGCCAAATTTCATTCGTTTATCACAACACCGTCTGGGTGCTGGGATTTTAATTTGCACCAGTTTGTGTATCAGTTGCTAAGTGTAAAGGTCGAACTGCATTTCGCCAATACTGGCCTGTACCGTAACTGCAACGACAGCCGGCCGAGTGACGGCTCGTCCCCCTCGTGTCCAAACTTTTCCATAGCCCGCCCGTGTTCCTACCCGGTCTTTAGTCTCCTTTAACGTTTAAAAGTGATTGTTTCAGGGAATCAGTGTTGGGAATGAGAGGTAGGTTTGACACCCTACTTTATAATAGAGTACTGTATTTTATTTTGCACAGTTTTGGTACGAATGTACATTAAAATATTTTTTTATGTGACTCACGTAATCACCTAACTGGTTGATATTTTATGTACAAAAATAGTATCCCAGCGCAGTATTAACAGTATCAACGCAATCTCAATGACATGTCAATCACTCGCACTTGACGTGTTTGTTTTGTCTGAGGTTCTTTTCGATTCACTCAATACTTTTTGTTAGTGAAGAACGAGATTATAACATATATTAATTTAAATATAAGTCGTAAAGATTGTGTATAGTAAAAATAATAATTTCATGTTATCTCAATGTTCTAGCCACAAAGTTTCTTATTTGGAAACTCACAGTGCACCTATATCGTAGTCACCTAACTTGAAAAGAAGACCTACAGATTAAAGTGAAATTCAAACCACCGAGCGTCCTTCGCATTAAAAGATAAAAGCTTTGCCATTGGTAAAAGTCAGTTTTAAGGCCCGCAAAAATTACAGACGAGACCGGGATTTGAACCCGGACCTACAGTTTTCAAATCGCACGCAAATCGCAATCAAAAGACACGAATCCACTTTTATGTGTTTGAATACATATTTTTCAGTACTTCTAGATTAGTCTTGCCAGCGGCGGCCTTAACCGTTGCGAGGCTCAGGGCGGAAGATTTTCGCGAGGCCCTTATCTTTTGTGCAAAGTAGGTGAACTGAAAGTAGGTAGTTCGGTATTTCCTATGACTGACGAGAAATGCAAACGTTACGGATATATATTTTTTGAATCTAAGATATTATATTTGAAGATTTATAAAATTCAACAAAACATAAAAACGACAAACCATTAATGATGATAAACTAAGGTATGTAAAAACCTTGAAATATATATGCAGGGATTTAAAAATAATGTTTCCTGCTTTTCCTAAGACCAAAATCTTTAATTAAAGCACAAGCTTTCTTTTAATAGCTCGTTTACTTTTTGAACTACCCGACTCAAATTTTTTACTGGCATCAGGATCACGCGGACTCATTTCATAAATCTTGTTTTGCTCATAAAACTAAATTAGAAATAATTTACAAATAGTTTTACGCAGTTTTTTTTAACAATTCAATCTTTACTGTAATTACTGTTAATAACGTAAGATTCACTAAACCTTAATATCATTTAATGTTTATTTACCTACTGAACGATTTTGTAAAGTATACAGGTTCGGCCTAACTAGACTAATACTGGTCCGCACAGGCACCGCAACGACTCTATTCTCTTATTATTGGCGCTCACTCGGATGAATTTCTTCAAAGGACACTATATGTCGTCCGACACTTGGCCGACATCCGGCCGTCATTAGTTTGGTTTAGTTTTTGACGGTGAGGTCCGGTGTCAGGCTGGTGGGTGTGGAGAAGTATATGGAGGTAATTCGGAAATTTTTCTAGTCGGGTTGTTGCGCGAGGCCCCGAAAGAGCGAGGCCCTGGGCGATTGCCCTCCTCGCCACCCCCTAAGGCCGCCTCTGAGTTTTGCGTCTGGTTACTGCGTGCGATTCGGGTGTGGGAGGTTCGGTTACAAATGCGGATTTCAGCTGCAATTTTTGTGGGTCGTAAAATTGGTCTTCAACTCTGGCAAAGCTCTGATTTTTTTTTAATGCGAAGATGCTAGGACTCTTCCTACATTTTACGAACATCTGATGAACATGGATGAAAAAAAAAAAACTTTTTTTAAGGCAAATAATAACATGAAAACAACATTTATTTGTAAGGGAAGGTAAATTTCCGAACTCTCTCGATGCGCTTCTCCACATCTAGCAGGCCGATACCGATCCGCACCGTCAAAACATAAACCAATCCAATGACGGCCGAGTGTCGGACTGAGACCCGATCTTCAGAGGCCTCTCTAAAACCACTTTCGATCACCGGTGAGCAACACGTGGCTAAAATCTTGCCATATTGACTATTGAACATGAAGTAACTAAAATTGATAATTTTGAAGATGTGATTTACGAGTTTGCAGCTGTTAAAGCTAAAAAGAGAATATTGTTTTTAGTTTATTGTGTTTTTTTAAATGAAGTTAATATTACAATTTTATTAACTATAATTTTTAATAACAATAAATGTTTATTTAATTATATTTTATTAATATGATATTTTACACTTACAAGATATTATATTTTACTTAATTTTGAATTTAAATTTTCGAGGGGTGACACCATCGATATCCGCCCCGGGTGTCACCCACGCTAGCTACGCCACTGAAGAGATGCAATGTAAAGGAACAAAGACTAAATTATTCTCTGCAGATAACTGAGACCATGAGATGTAACGAATATGTTCATACGAAGAGATTTGCTCAGGATAAGAAGTGGAGAATCGCATTAAATCAGTCGAAAGATTACTTGCCACATTTCCCCACTCCAATCTATACCAGGATGGCAAACGTGTGCAATACTGAGACATGCGATTCAATTCTGATCACTGGCTGTAAAAAGCCACTTCATCCTAAACACTTAGTCAACAGTGTAACCTGGTGCGAGATATTATTTTCTCCATGATGCAATGCTGACTGTGAGAGTAAATATTTCCCGACTTCATCTCTGATAAATGTTTTCCTGGCGCCGTAGAATAAACACATGGCAAGACTGATGTAGACTCTAGTGATACGAATAACTGTGTCACATTTCTGTCGCAGTTGCTCTTCACTTAGTAGTTGAATTAATTTGTGTTATCCTTGATCGTGTGTTCCCCGGCATAACAAATTTTGTGTGTTTAGATCTAAAGGTACTAAAGCAGAACCGTACAAGGTTTCTAAAGTGATGTAATAATACCTGGTTGTTCACAAGGGGCTTTGATCCTTCTGGTAGAAGAAAGACATTTTCAACTACCGGTACGTAGGATGCTGTATAGGCGCACAATTCCAATCTCCCGCTTTGTCTTAAATGGCTAGTTACACCTCAGAGGTGTCTGCAGCGTGAGACACTGACTTCTTCTGTCATGATGGTGATGATGATGATGATCCAGGCTTGGTGGCTGCTCTGGAGAAAGTCAATTCTCCTTGGGAGTTTTCTTGGAAAATTTAAATGGTGTGGTTGACTTCTCTTTGTCTTTCCCGAAGATGAAAGAGTTCTGTGTGGATAATAATTGTATACCACCAACTCTCCTACCACACCGGCCAAATATTGTCCAACACCAGAAAACGAACGAGCGCACACAGCGTTACCATATCGCGGCCACATAATCCAACTAGGTGGACTTTTTTTTGTTGTTGTTGTAAAATAGAGATCTTAAATTGGCGACCACTTCCATTTCTTCCAGGAGAGTAACTCTGAACGAGTCGGTACCAGGTTTCACCCACTTCCACCACACACGCAGATAGCAAAGCGGCATTTTACCACAGGAAGGTGTGCGGATTTCTACTTAGCACTAGCGCATAAATAAACTTCACCAAACGATGATATAAGTGTGAGTGATTAAAAAAACAAAATTAGAAAAATATGCAACTTAGCTCGCAAAAGAATAGTTACTTATGTCGTTCAAACGAACATTTTTGTAATAAAACTGCCAAGGAAAAAAAAATATTTCTAATACTTTGAATAAATTCATCTACATTTCCTCGTAATCTTCTGAGGAAAGACAAATAACAGCTCATAGTGTTACACCTTGTCAACCAAAGAGGCAAAAAAAAGCGACTTCATTAGTTCAACACAGCTAATAGAAATGTGCACATCAAAAGAAAGAAAGTCACACTCATTTTAAAGTAATTACAATATTAATGGCTGAAATTAGTATAAAAATAGTTTTACTGTTACCTTATGTACAGTAAAGTTATGAGGGGGTGTTACTGCAGCCGGATGCCTAAGTGGTTAAAGCGTCTGGTTGGAGATTGAAAGGTACCCGGTTCGAATCCCTGTCTCGGCGGGGATCTTCAAAGATCTCTAACCCAACCTTCACCTCTGGCACAACTTTCTGTGTAATATTAAATACGCACGAACGGTTCCGTATCTGGGATTCCACGTAAAACTGTGGATACCCTACACCGGGTAGGATTGCCGGTTTGGGTTCAGGCGGCTATGATAGGGGTGGAATGTGCAGCCAGTATAAACACTGTCACCAGGTTGTTACGACGAAACGAACCTTTGCAGACGGAAATAAAACTTTCCTGTGTTGTTTACCGACTATCAAGTTCGTAACTCAATTCGTCAAACATGATTTAAATGAAAAGAAGTACATAACGCATCTAGAAAATTAGTAATTCTTTTAAAAAAAGTCCGTAATTTTCGTAAAGTAACTACTGTTAAGAGTTCGCTGTTCATCGTTGAAAAGTTTGTTATTTATTTTTTATTTTCTAAAATCTTATGGGTAATACAACTACATTTACATTTTGGTATGTTTAACCCTACTATATTATCACAATTAATGTATCATCTCATCTTAATATTTGTATATTGTAGCGAAGAATGCTTGCTGTTAGTTCTAATGTGCACAGCAATTAAGCTGTTTTTATAACTTAACTACTGTCTCTGCTAACATTTGTCCCATAAAACAATACTTAGCTTATGACAATAATTCTTTCTAGGCTATGTAAGTTTCTGAAAACTATCTTCTAAAGGGAATCAAAAGCCTAAAACTCATATAAAACGCAGAGAAAGACTTCATTCTTATTGGCCTACAACTTTTCATAATTCTACGACGATATGTGTTCTTTTCAGCACAAAACTACGCTTTCAGTTTTTGAGTGCGTATACTTTGAGGTAAATTTTGCCATTCCGAAATTCTTCTGAGCAAAAAATTACTGTTTTATGCACACAAAAAACTTTCCCAGGAACGTCACATCAACTTTCAGCAAATTAGAGCTGTTGGCCTTGGTAAATCCAGCTTTCATTGCAAATATCACTTGTTTTATGGATTGGTAACCAAAACTAAGTAATAGATTGATTTAAAATATATGACGCACAGATTAGCGACAGGCACTCAATACGGATCAAAACTGATGCCTGCTGGGATGTGACGTCACGCGTTCTGAGTGCCGTTTCAAATCACGTGACTTTTCTGCATTTTTATTTTGTCAAACATAATATGTTTTTAACTCTTATCTAGGAAATAAAGTTGATTTTCGGTATTGTTACATTTTAGTTTATCTTTTTTAATTAAAGTTTCATAGTTTTCTTTTTCGTTTCAAGTATCCCGTTCCTTCTCCAGTCAATCGTAGGTAGACTAATTACAAATATCAGCTTACATGATAGGAATGACGCCAAGTAGAGTATGTAATGCATATTTTGAAAAATCAGTTACTGTGAAAAGACTAAGAGGAATACCAGGAGACAGTTGGATGAGGTAATTAGTAAAAGAGCTGGCCGGTCGCTGTGCAGATTGAGAGAAGTGGAGGTGGCGAGACAAGAGGTTATGGAGGAGGCTTGTTCTTTACCGTACCAGGGAGACTGGATGAGCTCGTGGGTGTTGCGCAAGGTGCCATCTGAGTCACACTTTCCCCGATGCCGTTCGGATAACCAGTGAAAGTGGCCGGGCAGTACCAAGGATGGCTGCACTTACAGACTGGGACGTGGCGTTCTCTAATTTCGACCATTAGGGTCACCCTCTCTCCTTGACTCTCTCTGCTCTGACAGTTTAATCTCTCTCACGGGATTTATGACATTCTATAAAGCTTAACATGAGGTTGACAATATAAAGAAGTCGCAATTCGAACATAAAAAATGATCCAGGTAGATAACTAAATATTACGAATAATATTTGTGTATATCAGGTTTTATGCTACACTCAGTAAAAGGCAATATGACCGACAGTACGCATCTCTACGGGATGTGTGGCATAGAAGATTCCATGACACGCTGGTCGACATTTTCACATGCTAGAATTGTAGTAATATTTTCTGCGACACGTATGTCTCGTAAAGTAGGTACAATAGTCTCCCTTGGGGCAGATTCTATACTGCTATATGCCTTATATTTAGATGGAAAGTTCTTTTTCTCAGTGACTTTTAGTTGTATTGTACGTACGCAAATGATTGGTATCGTTTTTGGTACATACGTGTATTGTTTGTTTTGAAGGTAAATGAGTACAAAGGACAAAACACAGTGAAATACTGTTTGAGTCTACCGTTGGGAAGTACACAAAGGTTGTTGGAGAATTTTATCTCCTTATCTGACGGAGGTATCATTCATTATCAATATAGTGTTATTTTCTCTCAAACAATACGCTCCACAGAAAGATTTAGGATTGAATCCTTGACTGTGATACACATGTTGGTGCAGTGATGACCAAGTATCGAAAGTCGAAAAAATCATTCATCAACGGTGCTCGAAACAGTTAATCCCTTGGTAGCCGCCGTGACACTTGATATATTATCGTATATATTATTACTATAAGGTATTTTTTTGTCACAAGCCATTATCTCCCTTCATACATAACCGAAACCGATAAATGAGATATCATTTTAAAGATTAAGGTCTCTGCTCTGATCACATCAGATTTTAAGAATGATATTTTTCGGAATTCAACCCTTAAAGGGCAAAGGTATCAATATTTCGTTTTTTTTTATGAGCAGTTCAACTTTCTTTATACTTTACCTAAATCAATAAATGAGGTATCATTTTAAATATTAAGGTCATCTCTTAGGTGACATCATAAATTAGGAAAGGAATTTTTAGTAATTTGACAATTAAAGGGCAAAAGTAATAACTGTGAGGGTCGCGCGTGTGAGACAGTTCAGATCCAAGCTGCTAGATAGCAGCAGCACATTTCAAAGAGATATTAATAAACTGTGTGTTTTTTGTACAATAAATAGCTTTCGAATATTTTTCTCTGTAACGGAAACATTTCTCTTTATGTAACAACAAATATCACAGAAATATGGATATGCTGTTTGTATTTCGTTGAGGTTAGTTGTATTCCGTTAAGGTCAGTGACAGTTTGTTATACATATGTTTCATACCTTCAAAAGTTTTTCCTAACTGTTTCGTAACATGTTGTTAGTATTTTGTTGTATTAAACAAATGAACAATTTCTACAAATAATACGGTTCTTCTTTCATCCCTTTACAAGCCCAAACCTCAGTATTTTAATCGCGGACTCGTATTATTATTAGGCGCTCAATTCAAGTTATAAACTAATGAAGACTGTTAGTCATCGTGAATCATCTAAGAATGTGGAGCGTCGTCACCTTGACTACTTCAGTAGCCGATTGGTGACCCTACCGCATGCCAGAAGGAGCCTATTCCAACGGGGAGGCGTAAGTATTGCCATCTCTCTGCAGTTTGTGAAACTTTTGTTCTCTATGATAGGTGTACTTCTTGTTTGTGAAATCAGGTATATGAGGCTGAGATTGTGGACCGTCCTAGCATCCGCCTATAAACCGCAGTCAGGACGGGCGGTATGTGGAGGCTAGGACTCGAACCTGGTCCCCTTGTACGTCATCAGTTCAGTCACTGTCACTGTTGGGTACTTCCTTTACAGTGGATCTCACTTCTTTCTGAATATAAAGCCGCGTTCCCACGACGTCTTGTAACGAAGGTGGGACGGGAAGGGATCTCATTAGCCCAAGTGTAGGGACGAGCGCGCGCCGCAGGTTATCCCTCGTTTACCTCGCCGCCACCTCCCCACCACGGTGCCTAGTGTCGTTTGGCACAGAGCACTTTACAGCAACAGAAGGGGTGCGCACCGCTGCTGTAAAACCGATGGCAACAGCGCTCCACTACGCACGCCTGTAATGTTTACCGACACAGAGTGGGTAGCTGCATCTCGTCCCGCTAGCAGAGGCGGCTCTGTTCCCATGGTGGCGTCCATAAATTACGTGAGGTGAAATAGGGGGGGGGGGATCTGGCGAAATCTCACCAAATTTCACCAAGGGGGGGGGGGTTCTACGGAAATCTCACGTGAGGTTTTTTGGGGAAAAAAATTCTACAAATGACTAGAAACTCGATTTTAGGGGGACATTTCGTCAAATAGTGGGGTGAGACCTAAAACAAATGGACTCAAAAAGTTGCCAGGGCGATTTCTAGGGGGGGGGGGGTTGTCTCACACGGAGCAGATCTCGCCAGAGAGGCAGGGGGGGAGTCGGGTCGGGTCAGATCTCAAGAAATCTCACCAGAAAAAGGGGGGGTCTGGAAATCCGTAAAAACACCTCACGTAATTTATGGATGCTTCCCATAGCGTGTTGTTGATTATTGGTCCCGTCCCGTCCCACCTTCGTTACAAGACGTCGTGGGAACGCGTCTTTAAACAGCTTCTGTTGATATGTTAGGACGCCTGCTGGGGAGTCCCGGTTCAGCTGCCACTCCGCTCGCTGCTGCTGTGTTTGTGTTGGCTGCAGTGAAAGTGTCGGTCAGCGGCCCTCTACTGGGCCAAGGACGTTCGCTAGACGTCCAGGCACGGTTGTAAGGCTTCAGGATCACTCGAAGAGGCTTTCTATAGCAGCACGCACATAACGGAATTCACCGTGAGACTCAATCGTTCAAGAGATGATTCGTTTTTCGGTTTGGCTGGAAAGTGGATTTTGTGAGGTACACAACCTCACCTTTTGTGATTTTAACATTATTAAAGTTGTTTTTTATTTAGTGTTTGTAATTGTATATACTAACATTGAATTTGTAACTTCATAAGTCACAGAATGTCAAGATGAATATACGAGATCTTTGGCGAATAAAGAACAGTTGAAAGAAGTTGAAGAAAAGGTTTTGTTGGAAGAGAACGGGTTGGGTTTGGAGTGAACATGTATTGAGAGAAGAGATGAAAGAGAAAGGCTCTATGGAGAAGCCGCGAAGAATCCTAGCGAGACAAGTAACAGGAAAATATTAGCCTGAGGGCAGAGAAATTTTAGTAATGATACAGATAACGGAATATGAATTTGTAATTAATAATTGGTTGTTTAATGGAAAATAGAAGATATAAGATAAGTTGAAGGTGTTTTATTTAGTATTGAGATTGTAATATAGACAAAGGAGTAGATTTTATAGTTCGTGTGGTAAGTGATTTGATTTACAGCGTAGGTATCGAAATTCAGCGACGTACAAAGAGGGATAAATGAAATTACTATGTACTGATCTGATGCTGGAACATATAGAGCATAAGTATTATATTATAAAGTAACATTCACATATGTTCTCAAAATAAGAGAACCTTACAAGTGGAACGTTACAATTTCCAGACAGAAGGACATATTGAACTTCCTTTTCTTAAGATTGTTTGTAACGTAACGCATTAAGAACAAGTTTTAATAACACATCAACTAAACTTTTTAATAATAATAGTTTTGAAACTATACAGTACTGTAATAATATTTCCAAACTCAAACACCTGTTTCATCAAACATTAAACTACTAATACTTTTGAAGAGAATGTGTAGGTTGAAGCCACGAATCCACATTGAAAATCAACATTCGTTTGCAATTTACCTTCAGTATTAAAGTAATAAAAGCTATTAGAAACGTACTAAGGAAATTTGCTCTTGATTTAAAAACTATTTTTTAAATATCTGCCTTCATTTACTTATAGTTGGATTTAAGTGGATTTTCAACCGGACATGTAAAAATTAGACATCAGGCAAGAACAACTTCGTCAGTGTTTTCAGATTTTATAACTCAATTTTAACCCATTCGAACGAAGTTATCTTCGGAATTCATACAGCAGTTTCACTTGGTAAGGAACGCTTTTCTTACGACCATTTCATGTTTTTTAATAGATCTAACACACATTTTCCTCGCCCATTTGTTTTTCTCATAGTAAAATTCATTTGGATATACGGTTATTTTTATTTCATTCTGAAATTTTGTTGATCAAAAACATTAGAATTTGTTTGCAAATTATGGATTTAAAATATTCTTCATTTTCAATCTATTTTCTTAGTTTACGTGGCATATATCATGTGTACGTCAGAAAGGAATAATCAGCGCTGTTCTTGTTTGGGTGAAAACTACTTCCAGCCAATTGAATGGTGATTAACGGAAGACATGCCACAAAAATTTACTGACCGGAATCCTCTCTGGTAAATATAGAAAAATTACGCACGGAGTTTCGCAGACGAATCACATTGGTTAGAATTCAGCAATTTGTATAACAGTGATTCCAGCAGTGATATAGGTGGCGTTTTCATAACTGGAGCATTCAGTATACTAGAGATATTGTTGCTGGATTAAGTATGCTTCCAGTGACAAGAAATATTCTGGCCTCGTATTCGGGAGGACGGCGGTTCGAATCCCCGTCCGGGCATCCAGATTTGGGTTTTCCATGGTTTCCCAAATCACTCCAGGCAAATGCCGGTATGCTTCCTTCAAAAGGCCATGGTCGAATTCCTTCCCATTCCTTGCCCCCATCCTTTCCCGTCTCTAAAGACCTCGCTGTTAAGAGACGTTAAGCATTTTTTTTTTTAAAAAGACAAGAAATCTGCATTTTTATGTTTGTAGAAGTGCCATCGTCAACTACGAGAAGAGTACTGTGTTCGGTGCTGCATTTTAGATGTTCGACACATCAACGATCAAGACTACAAATTCACGCCTGGGAGCTCCACACAATAAAAAAAAAAAAAAAAAAACTCCATTAGCGGTATTTTGCTGTGCGCAATTAAAATTTCGCAGTGTTATGACGTAACTTTTGTTAGCTTGTGTGGTTAATATTCATTGTTTCGCAGTTCAGTAAGGATGCATAACGTATTAATTATCCTAATTAATCAAGAAATATCATTATGAGGTAATGCCATTTCCTCATAGTATTTAGCGGATTAAACTTCATCAACATGCTCAGTCTCAAAAATCAGGATTTTAGAGTGGTAGTGTTTGCTTTACCTGAGTAATCGTAAATGTTGAGTACTGACACCTGGAATCCATTTTGTCTAACTCAATGTTGCTTTATTGAGGTATCTAGTAGCTACTGTTAAGTATTAAAAATATAACGGCACTTTATCTATACAATGGTTTTTCCCTGTAGCGCGGGGCTACCAAACTTGCTTTCAGTTGCGAGAATTGTCGGTTCGAGTTTGGCCTAGGGCATAGGTAGTTTTAATTCAATGTTCAGTCGGTACGTATTGTCCTTTCGCTAGCAATTATCAGTAACTCTATGAAAGCCTAGTACAGTTGAGCAAAACAAAAAGAAACACGTAGAACAGGCTAAAAGGCTATAAGGAGGCGATCATTAATTATGTGAGGTGAAATGGGGGGGGGGGGGGGAGGTCCATCAAAATATCACGAAACCTCAACAAGGGGGTGGAGGTGGTCAAAAATAAAGGTCTACAAACAACGCGAAAGTCGACTTTTACTTAGGGGGGGGGGAGGGGTAAAACCTCCTTCGGAAGCATGAAATTTATAAAAAAATGGTCTCAAAAAGTTACGAGGTAGATTAGTAGGGGGGGGGGGGGGCTACTAAAAGTCACATCAGCTAGGCAAGAGCCAAATCGGAAGAGCCGTGTGCAAGATTCATCTTCGGAATAAAAGTATGATATTATTACGTAATGACTGTATCAAGACTTACCTTTATTTATTTATTTTTTAACTGATTCTACAAAACTCCATTGAAATGCTTTTCGCCGTCAGAAATATACATCACCGATCGATAACTCTGCTTCCAGATTCCATATATCTGAAACAATTCTCTTGTCAGCAACGGAAAACGTTTAAAACTCAATGGTTGTGTATACAAGGACGCAGAAAATCAGAAAATATAGTTATAAGTGAGATCTCCTTCGTTCATGTTACTGTACGATCTACTGGTTTCATATATCAACTGCGCCAGAACAAAATTCAAAGAAATACAGACTTTTCTGTACAAACTGGGAAATTGATATTACGTCAAACAAATATGTAAACAAAAAAAAAAAAAAAAAAAACAAAGAAATACACGCTAAACAAGGATAAGGACTGTTTATTGAGAATTGTATGTCTGAAACGTATGATTTTTTTCCGAATATCAGAAAACATAGCATGATTGTTTTTAACGATTTACTTTCATTATGTGCAATAGAAGTGGTATATCATCACAGCAGATTAGTTGAAGGGAGAATGAAGAAAAATATAAGGAATGAAAACTTTGAGGAAAGCCTCTATTACTTTCATATGTTTGGCATGAAATATTAATTCCGCTATCACCAGTTTTTTTTTCCCTCTATAGTATTACACCTCTTCGGAGTCATTACGGATAGAAAGAACTGGGGGCAAGGAACGGGAAGGGATTTAGCTACGGCCTTTAGAAGGACCCATCGTGTCCTATCTAAGGCACGGAAGGTTTTAATTAAACGTTGTACTTAGTATGATATGTAATAATTATGTTCCAAAAAATACTGAGTAGAAATCAAATCAAATTAAAAAATGTCTTAAATCTTTTATTGCTGACAGTTTTATGAATACAGATTACCTGAGCTTATATAAACAACTTACAGAAACCCGAAGCCTTCAAGAAAACATTTAGATAGCAAATTCAGTTTTGAAGACACTGGCCGGAAAATCAAATCGTGCTCCAGGAAGCTATCAGCTCCTTGGTTTTTGGCGGTAATCCCACTTTACGAGGATAGAGTAATTACATTTGATAAAAATAAACTAAAACCAATTTTCTACATACCATGTGGGTACCACAAGGTTTAAAGAGATTTTATAAGAGAGAAAAAAAGAGCATTATAATTTTTTCAAAAGAGAAGGACAGGTGTGTTAACGGAATTCCGAAGGCGCTCAATAATAAAATTTATTATCATCATCATTATTATTATTATTATTACTAGAATAATCCTAGAAGTACTCAGTTGATAAGAAATGAAGTGTAATACGAAATTTTACATATTTTTGTTTCTTATCAGTATCTACAGACGAATATTTGTTTTATGAGTTGCCCTAAATTTACTTTTATTGAAGCACTGAACAAGGTACAAACCCAAAAAAACAAGAATATTTAGAACATATATTTTTTTAACTCTGCTATTAAGTTAGTAATATATTTTATCTGTCCGAATAACTGACGACTTAATCTCCAAATAAAAACAAAATTTATAAAATGTTTAGGAATGTCGTATGGAATTACAATACTGTTTTTAATTTCAGAATTTAAGAGCACACATAAACACTAAAATTCGGCCGAATCGAATATTAATCGGCGGGAATATAGGAAAGTTGACCAAAATCCTTTAGTAGTATGGCTAATGTTAACCTAGAAAAAACAGTCACTGTCACAGGTAAGATGTTACTCGTTGCTGTTAGTCGTACGATATGGTCAAGCATCAAGCAAGCTGATTATTGCTGATCATAATATTAAGGAAGAGGTATAGAACAAATAGTGATGAAGTTTTCTCTGTTTAATCTGAGATCATATCATCAGAGGGCAAACAAAGCAACCGAAAAATAACAAATGTTTTCCTTTTGTATTTGAATTTAGAAAGTAAACAGCTGAGGAGCTTGTAAACGTTGTGGGTCAGTGATGAGAGGCGGCGAAGCGTGAAGAGGGGTCACTTGTTGCCTCGTGCAGACCTTGAGGAGAAAGTGCCGGCTGCTGATATTTCGGGCAGACAGGGTCACGCAATTTCCCCGGCTGCTCTTCGACCCACATGCCAACTGATACAATCGACTCGGCTTTCTAACGAGGCGCAAGGCCCGGCTAATGTTAACGGAGGTCATTTCCACAGCACACGATGGCAATTAAGTCAAGTCGGAAACAGTAATTCTTTATAGGAGCGAAGCTAAAAGTACTTTCCAACTTTATAACTAAATTGCTTTCTCTATTTCATAACACTAGTAGCGATTTGTCTTGGACATATTTTAGTTTCAAGTGATTAATCTCGATGGTTTAATAAGAGGTGTTTTTGAGACCAACCGTTAGATCAGAAATAACAATTAATGTTCTTTTAATAACCAATTACTAATTGTTTAGGATTATGTAGTCTACCAAAGTTCTCTATTCAGGGAATATATGTAAACACGATGCATTAACGCTACGAAGTACGTTATATAAAGTTATTTTTACCACCTCACATATTCTAATATGAGGTTACCAGATAGCCATGCGAATTCATGTCCTCTGTTTAAATTCGAATCTGACTGTAGATATTTAGATTACTAGCAGACCTCCTGGAACAAACTTTCGCCGGTTAGCATGAAATTCAAGTATGAATTGATTAAAAAGATGTAGTGGGATCTGGGATATGAAAACTTATCTGTGATAATCAAATAGATGTTATCCTAATTATCTATTCCATTCACTTTTCTATTGATTGCAATCATTCAACAGATTGTTAATACAATTTGCTGTGTTTCCAATCTGTATTAAATTTAGATTTATACAATTTTTTGGAACTCTCAAGTAGAGGTTCTATACATATATAAAAAGTTTAAATCAATTTTTTTAAAGTTGGTGAAGAATTATTATTATTATTATTATTATTATTTTAGTAAACGTACAAAACCGCATCTCGACTAAAGTAATTATAATGGCTTCAGGTGTTTACGGTGATGTTTATACTATATCTATATGGAACTTACAGATTTCTAGTATAACACGCCTCCACTGTAGGAATTAATTCATATGTAATCTATAGTGCAATAAAAGGTATTGTCTCTATTTTCAATTTATTTCAAAACGGATCATTACAATGTACACAACTGATGGTTGAGAAGCTAAAACCATAAAATTAGGAATGTTTATATGTTTGTCTGTCCGCGCATCATGTAAAACCTAGCCTCTGATTTTAACAAAACTGCACGAATTGATAGCTTTCGAAGTTTCAAAGAGCCCAAACGGTATATTTTAAACATTTTTACTGTCTGTCCACGCATCACAAAAGAAAAACCAACGGACGGAGTTTAACGAAACTGCACATAGTGATATCATTAACATATAGGATAATTTTATTTTTTATCAAGAACAGTACTTTAGTTTCCGATGACAGAGGGTCGAAATCCACAAATTACGGTGTCTCACGCAATATCTAATGAATGAATTTCAGCTAAATTGCGCATAGTGATATCTTACATCATCAGTTAACATATGGGATACTTTTATCCCGATTAGTACCATATTTTTTCCATGATACACATGGGGAGACAATAAATTTTGTAATTTGTTTATCAAGGAAAATCTAACAATTTCCACTAAACTGTACAGTCGGGGACAGAATTCGAGAGACCCCTCGCCTTTCGATTATGCTTCGTTCTAGACACGAATACCGCATGGGACAGCATAACTGGTAGGTGGTACACTAAATTCATGATAAAATAGACCTCTCATACCCAGCACTTTACTCAAGACTAAAAAAATGAGCCCGCGCAGCAAGAAACTCGCAGACGCTCAGAGGGAAAGTTCGGAGTTCTGCAGTAAAAATAATCACGAATATCACCATTTTAGTCATAATAATTATTTAAATAACCAAATTGATTAATTATAGAGAGATGGTAACACTTTTTTCGTAATTTCGATAACCGTTGCGTATTTTTTTCCCCTCGAATAAACAGTTAACAATTCGCTAGCAAACGCAATTTATGGCGAATATAGAAAAGAATCGCTAAATTACGCAACGGAAAACAAATAAGAGAGTTTGAATGGACCTTAGTACACTTTCTAACGCTGCAGCGTTATAGAACTGGGCGTGTGACAAATACACATAAAGGTTAAGGGTAAGTAGAAAGAGCATTCACGAAAGAACTCTAATGGTAAACTAAGTGACGAAATATAAATAAACTATTCCCAGAAAATTAAATGGTGGCGGAATATTAACACCTTAATTTTGTTTACATCATACCATATTTGGAATGTAAGCTAAACTTGAACGCAGTAGCAACAGTTTAGTAGTAATAATAATCATTAAGAACAGTAAATAAATTAAAAAAAAATCCGTCTGCAATGTGAATTAGCGGTTCCACATATTAAATCTCGAAGATGGAAGTAGTAAAACAATCATCTCTCTCTTTGTTTCTAACTAACACTGATACTTCTATAAAATTTTCTGTCAAGCTTTATTTCCTGCCGTCCAAGCCCATGGGTTATAGGTAACACTGTTGCCTGGCATTCGGAGGGACGCGAATTCAAACCCGTCGGGGATCCAGTTTCAGTATTCCATGATTTTCGTAAATCTCTCCAGCTGAACTCCAGAAAAGTTCTTCAAAAAGCGGTGGCTGAAATTCTTACCCGATCCTAGTTTCCAATACTATCAGGATTCATATCACATTGCCGCCGAAGATATGACGAAGACAAAAAAATAAAAAAAAATAAAAATTAAAAAATTACGTGGTGGGTATGTGGTATCCGGCTTTCGGGAGTCCTTTCCTGCCTCTAATGACCTCGATTAGATGTAAAGCTAGAAGCAAAACATAATTGCTCAAATAAAAATAATTTCATCTCTGTGGTGTGTTTTAGACCTTTTCCTTGTTGGATTTATCTTATTCAACGGCCAAACATGGTAGCGAAGGGACTAGAGTGCTATTTCCACATGTGGAGAGTCTCTAGTTCGGTGTTGTTTTAGGGCTGGTCGACGTGGAAATCATTATAGAGAGAAAAGGACTTGGGGCATGTTTTCGGGAAGGAATTCAGCCTTGGCCATACCAGAGAATCATCCCAACACTCACGGAGTGATTTCGATTAATCATGCAATACCGAAATACGGATGGATACACGAAGATTTCAACACCTGTCCTTCCGGATGGGATGGCTTGGGCGTTACAGGGACTCTCGGTCACTGGTGCGATTCCGGCCAGAGGCATGGGTGTTAAAGTAGGTT
>CM061920.1:279633724-279693977 GCA_031002005.1 Vandiemenella viatica
GTTGTTCAGGAAGCTGGAAGACGGAAATCTGTTATCACTGTGTGACTGCTAGACACCAGCACTGGCCTTGAGATTGCTGTTTTCACTCAATTGTCGGTGTGTTTCACTGTTTTGTTCCGCTTCACGTCGGACAGTCTTCCACGTGCTGTGCAGAATACAAGTCCCTGTATCATTTACAGCCAGTCAGCGTGTCTGACGTGACTTCTCAGCACGCGCGTAGTCAGAAAGAATAAATTTCCATCCGCCGCCATACGTGGATACTGTGAAACATGTACTCAGCAGATAAGCTGGTTCACAATATCCAGCACACCTTCCAGTTCCTCCAGTATTATGGCAAGGAGGTTTTATTCTACTGGGTCGCTGGGTAAGTGGGAATCGGGAAGAACGAGGCAGCGGATGAAGCTGCCAAGTTAGCCTGTAGTAAGGTCGGAATTGAATTTGTTCCTGTCCCAAAACTCTGTTGTCGCTACGTGAATTCACAATAAGCCACCAATACGAAATTCAGTTTTTTCTCGAAGAGCGATGTCTGAAAAACAGCTATTATAAATATCAGCAAGTAATAAAACATACTTCTTTCATAATGACTTGTGCGGAATTGCACATATTTGGAAGTACTTTATTCGATTAATATGTCTCGTGGCTATAACGTGCAAATATAACTAGGCATCCGAAAATTCAGGTACATGCGACTGAAATAATTACATAGAAAATACGGATATATTGAAAGAAACTCAAATAAAAAAATTTCAGATCCTAATGCTACACCGCGTAAATTATAAAGCTAAAAGAATCGTCCCTTTGGCCTATAACAAAGCATATCAGCTGTCATCACTATCCAGGTTGCATTTCAATCGATTTACAACTTGCGATAATTTTTCCACTCAGAAATAATTGCTTGAGTTACATGCACATTAGTACATATACTGTACCGTGATCCATTTTGACATTTTTGAATTAATATCTGACTGAAATAATGAAAATAATGATACGACGGTTTGAAACCAAGATTAACTCCAATTCACGTAAATTTCTATTTTAAAGCAGGAATAATTGATGGTGTATCAACATAAAATAAAAACCAATATCCAAACAACAAAAAATAAATAAATCAGAAAAAATTGAGATGCTATGATTATTGGTAACGAATTTTTATTTCAAATATAACTAGGCATCCTAAAATTCTATTCTACACCGCGTAAATTTTAAAACTAAACCCGTTATGCCTGATGCTAAACAAAACGAGTCAATTGTCATCTGGTCCAGGCGGTTGTTTCGCCAGGTACTTACATGCGACTGAAATAATTACATAGAAAATACGGCTATATTGAGAGAAACTTAAATTAAAAATGTTTCATATCCTAATACTACACCGCGTAGATTATAAAGCTGCAGGCATCGTCTCTTAGGCCTATAACAAAGCATCATATCAGCTGTCAGGTTGCATTTCAAGCGATTCACAACTTGCGATAATGTTGCCACTCAGAAATAATTGTTTCAGTTACATGCACGTTACTACATAAACTGTACCATGATCACATCTCGACATTTTTGGATCTGACTGAAATAATGACAGTAATGATACGACGATTTGAAATCAAGAGTAGCTCCAATTCACGTAAATTTCTATTTTAAAGCAGGAATAATTGATGGTGTATCAACATAAAATAAAACCAATATCCAAACAACAAAAAACAACAAAAAATAAATAAATCAGAAAAATTGAGATGCTGTGATTATTGGTAACGAATTTTTATATTTCAGCACACTTCCAAGAGGACTAAGTCGCTAGATTACTGCTATATTTACATAAAATTATGGCACCGTGGTTATGTTGCAATCCTCGGTATCCACATTTAAAATAAACTTTTTTTAGTTAAGTATCATGGAAAGAATATTTTTCATTAAATCCACAGATACATCCTTAACAAAGCTTATACCTAGCTATATAATCCCAGGCAAAGTTTACACATAAAATCGCCAAAAAAAAATTACACATAATGATTATAATATCAGCTTTCTTAACGTTACAACTGTTATATATCCATTTAAATTTTCGGTACCACGGTTAACGTGGAATCCTCCATATCAGCATTTAAAAATATTATGTTTTAGCTGAGTTAAATATTGCTTTCAGAAATAATATTCGGCTAAATGAGAGTGAAATAGACCAACAACATCGTCTGCAACGTCAAAGAGAACTAGATGAAATAGCTAGAGCAAATGAAAGTAACCTGCACCGAGAAAAGCGATTGACCTATAACCGGGTTCTATACGCTAAATCCATAGCTTCTGAAAGCGCACAGAAGAAAGAACGTCGTTTGAACCGTGAAAGCCTTTCTAAACAATAAATGTTTATACTTCGCACAATAATTACAACCACGAATTACTACTGTTAATTTTTCAGGAACCTTTTCTACTATTGAATCAATTGCATCATGTTAAAATATGAATAAAACAACTCTCTGACATCAGTATGAAAACCGAACCTAACGTATTAACCGAAACAAAACGAAACTATTCAGAATACATTAACAGTTCATGCCTTTCCACGTTAATGTCTGATAAGAGAATAAAATCGGTAAATAATTTCTACACCTGCCAAGGCACGCGCGCGTGAAGCAGCGGGCAAATGCTAGTATATATATATATATAAATTTTCTTCGCTAGAAGGTCCTTTTAAGAGTACGTAGCATCTTAACAGATTCTGTTTTATTTTTTGTTTTGTGGGCAATAATAATAGGGGAACGTGGCTACCGTATTACATTTCTATGTGTTCGCATGTCTTGTCCCAAAAATGTGGACACATAAGATAAGTTTCAAAATGAATTGCTGGTCCCTTTAAAGCCACACTTTATTGTTGTTTATAGTTTTAATTGTTTTTCGTTATTATTTTGTTTTTGTATGTTGTTGGATTCTTACTAGCCAGTCAGACGTTTTTGTGTTATAATGAGTTTTTTTACATTGATAGCCTTTTTACACACCTTCACACTGATCCAGACATTTTGTATTTTTAATTTGTTATAAGTTTGTTTGCCTCTTTTACAGCCAACCGTTTACATTTTTTGTAGAATTTTATAATCAATGTTATACTATATTTTACATGATTTTACTTTCTGTATGGCCGACCTCTTTACAGTCGGCTATACAGTCAAGATTTAAGTTAACCAAGCTACCAAACCAATTGTTTCTTAGGGAATTAATGACTTCGCTATCGACGCACCTATAACTCCCAACAATACAACAAGAACAACTTGTTACAGTTTACAGAAGGTGTTGCTTCTCATTTGCCATTCTGTCATAGAAGCTGAAGAAAGGATGCTACAAAACATGCAAGGAAGAGTGCCATTACACTAAATCTGGCATAAACAAATCACTCTGTCAGATAGTTTCTCCAGCAGTTGCAGTCTTAGGTAAATAGTTAGATGTAGCAATCATTAAAAAAGATGATGGCGAAAACATTTCATAAGACCTCAGTGGTGGAAGAAGCTTCTCACCGATTTTGGCACATGTTCAGAAGGGTTTTTCTGGTGACGGTTAGAAATGTTGTGACTCATATTCTAGAGAAACATTCCGGCATTTGCTCCCATGCTCCTACCAAGCCCTTCGAAACCACATACTACGATGGCGGATTTTGAAATCAGCTTGTCTCCAAGCCCAGATTGGTTTTTGTATGTTTATGAATTCGTAATGGTTCAATAAGTAAGGAAACTTATGTTAGGTAGATTTTGACACTGACGACAAGTCATGAGTGAAGATGTCTTCTATGTAAACTGAATGGCCACCGTCGAGTAGCCGTTCACGATGGACATTTCGGAGGAGTTTAAACTCCTCGCTCACTTCTGACAATGCTTTCTTGTTGTGTGTGAATTACGCAATAAACGCACACTTGGTAAAATTCCGCTCTAATCAACAAATCAAGATATGACAGAAATGTAATGAACATCAGTTTGTAGGTCTGACATCCTATTTTTACCATACAGATTTGCTTATGTAAGGTCATCAAGTTTTCTAATTTAATGTGGGAACTTTGCTGAAAGGCAAAGATTTGGATAATATTGTATATCAACAACGCTCGCTTCGTGTAAATCACTCATTTCAGATATTAACATTCTCAGTTTAGATATTAACGTTTTATTACTTTTCTAAGAAACGAAGAAATTAACTAAATTTTTTAGCTACATTTCATTAACGTTTCGTCTATAATTTTATACAAATCTGGATGATATTACCTACGTAAAGACACCATCAGATTTAATTATTTGCAACCAGGTAGGTTTTTTTTTTTTTTTTTTTTTTTTTTTTTTTTTTTTTTTTTTTTTTTTTTTTTAAAGGATGAGAGCAATTCAATGCGAATGTCAAAATTGCTTACCACAATCGAGTGAAAATGTTAAAACAATCATTAAAAAGTAACTCTTGGTTTACATTTTTTGGCTTAACATCAACTCATCGACCATGGATGCTAACTCACTAATTAATGTGAGGACTACAACGTAATACTTTGCTTTGCAAAATGTTTATACATTTGGTAACATATTTGATCTTCATTTCGTCATCATCCACGAAAATATTCTCACATGAAATATATATACGTAGATAAATATCAACGTATGAGACCGATATATTTATTAACTTCTCATCACATGAAGCTTTGTTCTTCTAATTACCTCACAGCATATACCAGATGAGAATATCGTAATTGAAGAATGAGAAACAAGAAGCGGCGCTAGTAAAGAAATGCGCGGGGAACTTGCAGGTACATCTCATAAGATCTACGCTGCGATACTGATTAGTGATGACTTCTGTAGGAAACAGGAAAATTGACGTTTCATATTCTTGTTGCATAGCACTACATCAATTTGTGATTGATATGAATTTTTAACCTACTACTGTCACTTGGTGGCTGAGTGTTAAAGCTTTTGCCTGTAAAATTCACGGTCCCGGTTCGAACACTGATGCATCCAATAATTTTCAAAGGTAATTCACTGCTGACGTCACGTATACAAGAATGCTTAAGGGTTTGAACTCAATGTAAAAATGTAGGTCAAGCTGCAGTAGACAAAGAATGCGTGGTTAATCTGAAGTTTTTCATTCAACTATCAATATCACACGCATTTGCCTCCGCTACTTCATCCTCCAGGCTCCTTTCAATTACCATTCACACCCCTTAACTGTAACTGGCATTGCCTGATGCAGAAATTCTCAGATGACACTAGTATATTCATTTGGCACGCCACAATCAATGTTCGAAATAAAATATAAAGAAAACAAGGTTTATATCTTTTCTTGTGCCGATTATTATTCTGTTTATCTTTCTACGTTATATCTCCATCTTAAGGTACCGTCAAATGTTGGATATATCAAGTCTCTTTTTATTTGTGCGTTAAGTTATATGGAGTTAGGACCAAGGTAGTCGTAATTCAACGAAGCGTTGGTAGTACGTCGGGACGGGACGGGCGTAACGCCACCGCGGCGCGGCCCAGTGCTCGACCTTGCCGCCGGCGGCGTGGGCGGCGCCGTCACGTGGCCGCGACGTCAGCGTGACGTCACACAGTGTCCGGGCCTTGCACTTGCAGCCACTTCCGGCAGAGCGGCGGGGGCCGGCCGGGCGGCCTTTGCCTTGGAGCCTGAGCTGGACCCGGCTACAGGGACCGCTGTCAGAACACTGCAACCGAAAAGCCGAATGATGGATGTTGATAAACACACGTACACTGCTCTCGCTAACCAACAATATAAATGAACCTGTGGGAAGACTCTAACTTAATGAGAATATCCCAGAGAAAGGCTCGGACGGAACGCTTCTAAAACTATATTTTTCAAAAATAAGGTTGGTGGCATCTAATGAAAACTTCAGTTCTACTTCTGTGACTCAAATAGTGGCATTATTCCAGTCTCAATCCCTCTGAATTCACAAGTTATTCTAACAAGTGTGTTAAGAGGCAGTTTTAACAACATCTCAGCACAAAGCTTTCCTATTTAAAGTTTTTTATTCACTCAATCTATTCTTCCACTCGTGATTTGATACTTCGATTTTAGAAACAATTTGGAAACATCTGGCAATCTCCCATACAAACTCGCCTCATTTTAATCTTTTCGTTCTGTCTCTTTGGTAATGTACTTTTACCCACTGTAGACTAACATCTCTCACACGCAGTATTAATGCCAGTAATTTATTATGATTGCCTCTGAAAATCAGCTTAAACGCGGACTACGTTTTGTTAACGTTAGTTACATGAATCTTATATTTTAGAGTATTATCTGAAATAAAGTTTTTTGGATTTTTGTACTGTGATTATGTAGGCCTATAGATTACAAGTTTCATGAGACCAGTAACTTTCTAAAGCAACTTCACCATGAGTGCTAATTCTCAGAAACTTTTAGCTACAAACGTATTTTTAAATCTATGATATAGACTACGACTATCTGCGCCTATTATTACTCTAGGTTGTAAAGTGACCATTTGTTGGCTACCGTTAAGAAAAACGTGAGTTGCCAAAAAAGGGAGGGGGGAATTATTAAAATCTTAAATAATTCCTGAAAAATGAAAGATACATATAATAATGATGCTATAAGGGGATCTAATAGGTTACTAACTAGAACCATGAATTTCAGACACAAAATAAAACCTCATTTATTGAGTCTGATGGCCTTACAAGGTCGGGTAGTAATTAACGTTACGTTAAACACAATTAGATCAGCAAAAACAAGCAATACCCGACGTTTACAATTCGCCGGAGTAAGCAAACAAAACTGAATGAAATATCTCAAACAAGTAATAAAAACAGCAAAGTTAACATTGAAATAACATGGCAACACAGGCCATCAAATTGAAGCTAACATTTTACTGTACAAAGGAAAATCCCAGGGGGCGCCGTATAAAGTGAATGAAAAGCATCAAAATTGAATTAACAAACAGCAAGATGCTTAAGAAAAAAAATTGAATCGAAATATAAATTCAGCTAGCTCAGAATTTAAGTGGCGGGAGCAGAGTCTTAACCCAGGCGTCGCTTAAGGGCACATAAGTCTGTTAAAAATCCACTGAATAGTGACCGTCGTTTCTGGTACATTACCATAGAATCATCGCCGTGATGGTGAGCGACAAACACAATGCCACTGCAGCAATGGAAGCTAAAGAAGCGGCTACGACCGCGTTATTAGCATAACTTCCAAATAATGGCAAGCATGCCACTCCACATCTCGCTTTTCCAAAGCAAGAAATGATCAACCACAATGATCATCGGAGAGCGTGCCGGGCTGACACGTCTATTCACCAGCTCGTCTTGGACCCAAATCACGTCCGTTCATCAGCTCGTCTTGGACAGAAGTGTCCGTTCATCAGCTCGTCTTGGACAGAAGTGATGTCTCTCAAAATGGCTCCTTCTTCTTCCTCGGCTAGTTGCTCGCCACATGTAAAAGAACTCCACGGAATTAGTATTGTAGACCAATAAATGTTCAGGATTGGCTATCTACACATTTCCGTCGTCACGTGTTTAATATCATGCGTCGCATTCGCCGCCTCCTTCGCGCGTTTCCTACGTGGCCTTCGGGGTAGTAGCGGGGTAGGGGTAGGTCACCGCCCGATTTCGAACGGGACTCAAGCCGGGCTGTCCTGGCGCCATCGAGTCGCCTCGCCTGCTCCATTGTTCCTCTCTCAACCGCCGAAATGGCAGTTTCTAGCCTTCGATATTCAGCCCTTCTGAGCCATGCGTTTACAGAAAAATTGATTTACAATAAAATATACCTTTGGCCGCCCTGGTTTTAAACATACATTTAACCTATCCAGACAACCCTCATTATTTACAATTAATTACACGTTGCAAGACTAAATAATTAATAAATTTGAATATAATAAAAGAAGAAAAAAAAGAATTATGAATATAATTAATAATTTAATTATATTCATTGTGGGTGACGCTGTCACACCACAATATACCTGCTACCCAATCAAAATAAAATTATGCCAATAATTTTATTTGAACTATTCTAACTCTACAGTTGCATCAAAATCATTGCCTACACTATAGTTTCATGGTTCCAGCTCACTCGAACTATCGCATACATGTGACCTCTTTAAATATGTAAATACGACACGTGACTCTGGTTAACATAAATAATGAAATGTCTTATCCTAATATGCAAAGTAAAACATCATAAAACATTGACAGGTACATAGATGTAAATGAACGACAAAATAGATCTGTTCAATCAATAAACAAAAATGATGTAAGCACAAGATATTAACATTAAAACTAGACAACTCAATTAATTATTTACAACGGGCTATGCAAATCTAGCACATGTGTTGAAGTTAGATATAGCAACAACAAGAATAAAGAATGCACCGAATGTCCATTATCAAGGCCGACACAAGTATGCCGAAACCACATAACATGAAATCAAATGGAAAAGAAAATCTTCCGCGAATTTACATAATTTAATCCTTCCGCGAAATTTACATAATTATCCATACAATACAAAAGAAAGACGGTTCTTCGCAAAATGAACTATATTATGCTTTTCCAACTACACTCGTAGCAAAGACATTATAGCGGTGAAACCAAGCGATCAGCTGTTTCCACTTTGCCCGCTTGTTGTTGTCAGTAAGCGCTGTCCCGTTAAGCTTGCGGCTCAGGCTACCTGTTTTCGTTTAACCTGATTGCAATCCTTCCAGGAAAACTGGCGGTCGGCACAGCTGCTATCCCAAACAGCTGAGCGTCCTTTACCTGTTCTCGCTGCGTTAGCGCTACGCTTGTGAGGCAATTACGTGTCTTAAGACTGACACTCTCACTTTATGAACATGTGCTCCATGCTATTACTTAGCTAAATGTTCATAGAGCATCAAATTTATGCCTATGCTCTTGAATTATTTACATATTTATTTACAGACGACGTCAGTCGCTGCCGTAAACTGTTCGTTATTCAGCGTGTGTCCGTTGATAAATTTTATACACCCCGTTGCTTCATGTTGCGCGTCTTGTTAGATTGTCAGGACCGCTAATTGGTTGTGCAAGTCATTATAGTATTATTATCACAGGTAAACTATTTAATACCTCGCGTGGCATCACGGAATTTACGGCTCTACTTAGTGCTTAAGAAATTCCTCTACTCATTTGATCAGTAAATTTTCTCACGTTTCAACGAAGAACTGGTACTCAACAAGAAAACTGCCGAACGATGTGGATTCAATCCCACAGTCGAACACATTTGCCTCGGCAAACATATGCATAAAACCCTTGGACTCATTCATTAACACCGCCGAAGGAAGCATCGCAACCTATTTCATGGAACACGACCTTTATAAAACCTTGGACTCACGTATCAAGACGACCAAATGGGTAAGAATATAGCAGTCAGCTCATTGTTTGGACCAAAGTATTCTCCTTGATTAGGATGAGTTTTTTTTTTTTTTTTACAAACCAAACTCTGAAAGGTTTCTTCGCTCTTAATAATCGTATGCCGTATTGATTCGCTTGAAGATTGCGCGACATGCATACCATATCTTTTATTATCTGATAATGACTGAAAGAAAACGGTCATCTTCTACGTTCATTAGACGCCTATGTTGACGAACTTCTCAACATTTTTCGGTGACCATCAAATCCTTTTTGTTCGCTCATGAAGGCAGTAAAATTCTTCTACACGGCCTGTAAGGGTGAATCTGCGGAATCAGCGATTCAACGCTGAATGAACGTTTCCTTTTTACGACTCCAAAATTCGATATGTCCAAGACCTCGGCCCGTTTGTCATCCTTTTTTTCGGCATGCTCAATAATGCGATATTAATGCCTATACAGTGACCTTGTGGCGTCCAATGGACCTTCTTGTGGAAAATGAGCCTGTTTGCGGAAATATGCGTCTTTGCCGCATTCGACAGAATCTCGGGTGGCTCGAAAACTTTGACTTACAAGGTCCAAGCTCCTCTTTGCATCGACCTGCCAGCCAACGGAATTTCTCGAAACACCGTTTTGTAAAGCTGCAGGTGTTTGGTAGCGGATCGGCAGATGGTTTGGTGTTTCCGGCACATGTTCCAGTTACTCAGGTCACCGACACGGCTGACCACGAGGTTTTGCGTACTCAGTGCCACGTCACAAACCACCTCACTACGACCAATTTTAATAAACCACTCAGAAAAACATTTCAAACCCCGCATTTGTAAGCGTGAATTCCCTGAGGGCAAGGAGTGAACAAATTGATTCCCGTTGCACTCGACATTGCGGGAACGGAAAATTTCCACCCGATGTTCAGAAATCCGCGAACTCGGTGGACCGTTTCGCTTTCTTCAAGCAATGAAAACTTTTATGGACACTTCTCTGGCTTGAAGGAAGCACGTTGTACTGCAAATCTTTCGCCTCGTGTCCTAGGAATGCCTTGTATTTTCCCGACCTGACGTTCCCTTTCTTTCGGCCCATGATCATACAAACAATTGAAATTCCTGAGCTCAGAAATTTTTGCCTTTAAGCAGCAAATTTCCTTTATCAGACGGTGAGTGTTGAGTTCATCAAACGTCTCATTCGCAAATCTGCAATTCTTCCTCAGATTGATTGTTGTGGGGATGCTCTAATTCTACAGCGGTTTGCTCGTGATTTTCAAGGTCAACTGCGGCAGAATTACTTATTTCCGTCACACTGGTGTTCAGCTCTACCGTGACTCCTCCGTTCGCATTCTCCAATGAATTACAAACTACTCGAAACGTCATCAGCAGGCTTTTCCACTGCTTGGACGCTCCTTCGCACTTCATCTCTCCATTCTCTAATAAATTTTTCCTTGTTCATCTAATTTCTGATTTTGTGAAGCTATTTGTTTACTTAATTCCGCCAGCATGTTAAATATCAGGTTTTGGTCTTGAAATTGTGGCGGTCGCCGGTGGCAATTCTACCGTACTTTGCGACGCACGTGTTTCAACTTCTGCCCGCATGGGTGGATTTTGAACGGTTTCATTGTCTGGGGTTGGAAAAATTCCTAACTGTTCCCCATCTAATGATGCATTTGAGTGAATGCTGCGTGTACTAGGAGTATCATTGCACTCTTCGTCCGCCAACGGCATTTCGTGTGCTTCCGGTGCTTGATCCATCGCGTCAGTTTGCTCGGAAATTTTATGAACAATAGATTGATCTGCCCTATTAATGGTGCGTGACCTCAACTTCATAGATTTGATCGTAAGATACAAAATTTCAACTCCGAACAATTACAACGATCGACAACAAACAACATACAACCGGCACGAGTTTACTCAAAAACAAAAAAAATACAAGCATTACACAAATCCGCGCACAAAATCCCTTCAACATGAAATAAAACCCATCCAAAAGAAACAACAACGAAAAACAACGATGTTTCATGCGACACAAATACCTCAACACATGAGCAAAATCAGCATAAAGAAAAATCTTAACTTTTACCATGCATTAAAATTTCAAAAGCACTGACTCTATCTTTAATTTTAAACTAACCATGCTTGATGCAAAGTGAACGAAAATATACTTGAACAACTGATTGAAATAAATCACACATTTAGATTTAAATCAAGCATGGCAAACAAAGCAAACAAATTTCAACATAAAACTTATTCTAAAATAATAAAATGAATCAACACAGGTCACATCCATGGATTTTTTTAGACTTGTGAAATTCTCAAAATAATTTCGACTTGCAAAAGCCCGAAACGTTGGGTGCCAATTGTAAAGTGACCATTTGTTGGCTACCGTTAAGAAAAACGTGAGTTGCCAAAAAAGGGAGGGGGGAATTATTAGAAATCTTAAATAATTCCTGAAAAATGAAAGATACATATAATAATGATGCTATAAGGGGATCTAATAGGTTACTAACTAGAACCATGAATTTCAGACACAAAATAAAACCTCATTTATTGAGTCTGATGGCCTTACAAGGTCGGGTAGTAATTAACGTTACGTTAAACACAATTAGATCAGCAAAAACAAGCAATACCCGACGTTTACAATTCGCCGGAGTAAGCAAACAAAACTGAATGAAATATCTCAAACAAGTAATAAAAACAGCAAAGTTAACATTGAAATAACATGGCAACACAGGCCATCAAATTGAAGCTAACATTTTACTGTACAAAGGAAAATCCCAGGGGGCGCCGTATAAAGTGAATGAAAAGCATCAAAATTGATTAACAAACAGCAAGATGCTTAAGAAAAAAAATTGAATCGAAATATAAATTCAGCTAGCTCAGAATTTAAGTGGCGGGAGCAGAGTCTTAACCCAGGCGTCGCTTAAGGGCACATAAGTCTGTTAAAAATCCACTGAATAGTGACCGTCGTTTCTGGTACATTACCATAGAATCATCGCCGTGATGGTGAGCGACAAACACAATGCCACTGCAGCAATGGAAGCTAAAGAAGCGGCTACGACCGCGTTATTAGCATAACTTCCAAATAATGGCAAGCATGCCACTCCACATCTCGCTTTTCCAAAGCAAGAAATGATCAACCACAATGATCATCGGAGAGCGTGCCGGGCTGACACGTCTATTCACCAGCTCGTCTTGGACCCAAATCACGTCCGTTCATCAGCTCGTCTTGGACAGAAGTCACGTCCGTTCATCAGCTCGTCTTGGACAGAAGTGATGTCTCTCAAAATGGCTCCTTCTTCTTCCTCGGCTAGTTGCTCGCCACATGTAAAAGAACTCCACGGAATTAGTATTGTAGACCCCAATAAATGTTCAGGATTGGCTATCTACACATTTCCGTCGTCACGTGTTTAATATCATGCGTCGCATTCGCCGCCTCCTTCGCGCGTTTCCTACGTGGCCTTCGGGGTAGTAGCGGGGTAGGGGTGGTCACCGCCCGATTTCGAACGGGACTCAAGCCGGGCTGTCCTGGCGCCATCGAGTCGCCTCGCCTGCTCCATTGTTCCTCTCTCAACCGCCGAAATGGCAGTTTCTAGCCTTCGATATTCGCCCTTCTGAGCCATGCGTTTACAGAAAAATTGATTTACAATAAAATATACCTTTGGCCGCCCTGGTTTTAAACATACATTTAACCTATCCAGACAACCCTCATTATTTACAATTAATTACACGTTGCAAGACTAAATAATTAATAAATTTGAATATAATAAAAAAAAAGAATTATGAATATAATTAATAATAATTTAATTATATTCATTGTGGGTGACGCTGTCACACCACAATATCAATGATCATCAGAGAGCGTGCCGGGCTAGCACGTCTGTTCACCAGCTCGTCTTGGACCCAAGTCACGTCCGTTCATCAGCTCGTCTTGGACAGAAGTCTCAAAATGGCTCCTTCTTCTTCCTCGGCTAGTTGCTCGCCACATGTAAAAGAACTCCACGGAATTAGTATTGTAGACCCCAATAAGTGTTCAGGATTGGCTATCTACACATTTCCGTCGTCACGTGTTTAATATCATGCGTCGCATTCGCCGTTTCCTTCGCGCGTTTCCTACGTGGCCTTCGGGGTAGTAGCGGGGTAGGGGGTAGGTCACCGCCCGATTTCGAACGGGACTCAAGCCGGGCTGTCCTGGCGCCATCGAGTCGCCTCGCCTGCTCCATTGTTCCTCTCTCAACCGCCGAAATGGCAGTTTCTAGCCTTCGATATTCAGCCCTTCTGAGCCATGCGTTTACAGAAAAATTGATTTACAATAAAATATACCTTTGGCCGCCCTGGTTTTAAACATACATTTAACCTATCCAGACAACCCTCATTATTTACAATTAATTACACGTTGCAAGACTAAATAATTAATAAATTTGAATATAATAAAAAAAAGAGAGAAAAAAAGAATTATGAATATAATTAATAATAATTTAATTATATTCATTGTGGGTGACGCTGTCACACCACAAGGTGTAAGCCTGCGATCGTTTTTTGGATGTACTCACTGGTCTACATTGGCTCCAGTTATTAAGGTCATAGATCATTACAGGTCATACGAACTTAAATATACAAATTAAATAAAGCGCGAATAAAAAAAAATCACCATTTATATATATATATATATATATATATACATTTAATAGCTTTAGTCTGATGTCTAAATACCTAAAAATGGCCGAGCAACATGACAGAAAGGATTGAAAAATGTCAATACGCGAAGGACTTCACTATTATTCCACTTTTTATTACAGCTGTTAAGCTTTACCGTATTTTAACTAAATGGACGTGTTTACTTTAAAATCAAATGCTATGAAAATTAATGAAAATATTCAAGCACGCTCGGTCATTATAGAAGAGATTCTATATCTTAATTGTATTTCTCGTAGTCTTTTTATGGTGAAAATCTTTGAAGAGGTTGAGATTCGTTGCTAAAAGTAATTTCCCTATCTTACAACTGAGCGTGATTGATTAGCCTTTACGCTCTGGCCTTACATGCGGAACGACCCAAGTCCGAATCTCCATCCTAACATATAGATTTAGGTTTACCATGGTTTTTAAATTACTCCAGGCAAATTTCGAGATGGTTCCTTCAAAAAGTCAAGCAGAATTCATTCCAGATCCTTCTAAAAAAAATTGGTTGGAAAACTTTTCTTACATAACCTATTTATATATATATATATAACGGGAAAACCACTTATTATTACTTAACGCGTGTGATCATCAAGCACAGTAAGTTAATAGAAAATTTATATTGCTTTTGATTGACCCTCTTGCTCTTGGAATAATTTGTTGAGTGCAAAATATAGTTATACCCATACAAGTTCTGAACAGTTGTGAATAACTTTCCAAACGTCTTGATGATTAACTTTTCAACAACTCCACTCAAATTTTCTAACGTTTGATTTTTAAGATGCACTGATACAAAGTGTCGAACGTTCTTGGTGATTCATTACTTGAAAGATTTAATAATCCGATTTGGTCACCCGTTTCAATACTCAGCAGTAGAATTATGAGCAAGACTTGATACTACGGGCGAAAGAGTAATGGACCCGTTGCTCAGAACTTACGAATGGAAATCACCTAAGAACAAAATTTCATCAGGCTGGTACCGAAATCGTCATAAAGAAATACGCATGTATATTTGAACACCTATTTACCCTTCATCTCGTCTTGACATCTGTGGATGGTATTTAAAAGCAATTTCGACCACGTTTGTATTTAATTACTATAGATACACGCAGTTCAAAAACTATGAATAGCAGAATTACGTAGTTTTTCTCGGCGTTGCAAATATAAATAATTTTCTCGGGTGACTAGCCGAGTTATTTGAATGTTATAGTTACACGATATTTCGGCGCACTGAATCATCGACGCCATCTTCTGGTGAAGTGAGGTCATATTTGAAAATCTTTGTTATATAATCATGTGATTGTAATGTTTGGTTTTAACCTATCTGTCTTTTACCTTCTCAGTTAACTATTTTTCTTTCGGTACGTATTGCAACATCTGTATTAAATCCATTGATTAAAAGAAGAAATGTCAAGCAGGCCATATATCTCCGAAATTCCTTGTGAGAGATATTATGTACAGAGAGAGAGTACAGAGTACTATGATTTACTTAATCGGTTTTTAAATTATTTATGGCTTTAATAATATTTCTAGACTTATTGTTTTAATAGGTCCTGCCACGACTTGTTGTAGATAATAAAATCTGTAAAATGCAGTATCAACTATACTACAACTTGAGTATTTCTGTCATCCTACGATTGTTTTACAAGTATTGTTTCTTAATTTACTAAGAGCTTTGATGATAAGTTGTTAATTACAACTTGATATAATTTTAATAACTCATGTGAAAAGCTTTTTGGAGATCAGTAAACCCAGTATAACATATTGCTGCTTTGACTCGCACCGCCAGGAAATATTTTGAGCACAGTGTGACCAAGAGTCAACAAATTAATTCTTATTAAAAAAGGAGAAAGACCTCAACGTAAGACAGATATTGTGCGTCTCAAATATAGACCCAGTTCAGAAATCATCATATAACGGAGCTGTAAGCCTCACGAAACTATGTCGTTGTTATCAGTTCCAAAATTAATGTAATTGGAGACATTAAGATCTATATTCCTGAAACTTTGGAGGGAATGGAGGCAGATGACATAGTACGAGTGATTTACCAAAGAAAAAAAGAAAAAAGATATATAAGCATCAAAATAACATTCATATGGAAAAATTGGTGTTGTAATTCAATGGCAGTAGTCTAGATTGGAGTATAAAGTCAAAAGTAGAAAACCGAATATTTATGAAGCATGGAACTAAAATAAGTTGAAAATGCAAGTACAGTTTGTGAGAGAATAAACTCACAAAATTAATCACATAGGCTGTACAATGCTGCAGGAAAATAGAAAGGGAGGGCGCGATAAAATACAAATTTATAAACAAAATGCAAGTAAAGTTAATTAACATTATAACCAAGAGAAATCATATAAAAAGTTATTAACGGTTATTGAAAGAACACATCAAAAAATGCAATCACTTAACAGAGTAGCATCACTTTAAAAAAATATGTGACTCTGATGAAACAATTAAAAATAAACCTTCGATATCACTATTGTTCAGAAATACCGCTGAAGGCTGAGTTTGATACAGAATCGAAGGAACATCCACAGCTAATGACAGTCTTGTCACGTTGTGGGGCGCCCCTCTCATATAGACTACTTGCCATGCAAATAACGCAACCTGCAGTACCAGGCAGATCAGAAAACAACAGACTTTATGCGGTGTTATGCCGGAAAATCAGCCACGACAATTTCTCGTGTAGCCTTAACATCACGTTTTCCTTATTTTAATTCCGAACTGATTTTACACCGCAGCTACCTTTTGTATTCTCAGCAAATATTTCTAAAAGCAACGAACAAAAAATCCTCTATATACTTTTGTGTGATAAATCCGTAAAATATAGGTAAGTGACGTCAGATATATATTTCGTCTCCCTCAATTTTTACTGTTTGACTGATTCTAAGTGTATGATTACATTTTCTCACAACTTGAATTCCAGAAATTTTATATTTATTGCTCTCAATTAAACTTCGTTTTTTAGTTGTGTGTTTACATTTAAGACCATGTACGTAAGGCTCTTTATTAACTGCAATTTTTAAATGATTCCTCAACAAATTTACAAGTAATTAAACACAAAAGTGGGTGACCTATACAAAAATAACGGATTAAAATTTACTACAGTCAAAAAAAAAAAAAAAAATGAAATTTATATGTTAGTATAGTTCACATCGAACTCAGTAATTCTTTATTTTTCAGATAGTTACAATAAAGGATTATACTTAAGAATATAATTGCAATTGTTCGAGATAAGCAGATTCTAACTGAAAATTCTAACTATTTCTAAATCTGGTTTTAACGTTTTAAAAAACTCGAAAACCATATTTTGAATTTTATAATTATGTATATGTGTGCAGTATATATATTCCTGTGGGAGGCCATTTGCTAGGAAACAGATATGTGAATATATGCATTTAATAACTTTTTTTTTTTTAAAAAAAAGAGTCTTGTTTTTCTGGCATCCAAAATACAATTCCTTGTTACTCTAATCTTGACGCGGTTACATAAAACTTGTATGATTTTCACCAAACTTTTCGAACCGTCTAGGACGAAATATGTTAATAACTATATTGAAACGCGTTAGGAAGTGATGTGCGAAAGTCATTGCCTCTAATTGTCAGCTGGTATTTGTTTACGAAATTTATGTTTCCGTTTCAGAATCACTCTTCACTGGTCGGTAATTCCGCGAAGCGAAAAACTTGAGCCCTACTGGTGACTGGATCTAGTCTCTCATTGAACATTATCACTTTTAAACTAAGTGCTGTGTTTTATGAATAGTTGCATCATTGTTAAACTAGAAAAGTTTTCCAATAATAATAAGACGTTGCGAAAATATAGATGTAAAAATATATATATACTAAGCGTGGTGGTGTAACGGCTAGCATTCTGGCCTCGCATTCGGGAGGACGGCGGTTCGAATCCCCGTCCGGGCATCCAGATTTGGGTTTTCCATGGTTTCCCAAATCACTCCAGGCAAATGCCGGGATGCTTCCTTCAAAAGGCCATGGCTGAATTCCTTCCCATTCCTTGCCCCCCATCCTTTCCCGTCCCTAAAGACCTCGCTGTTGAGAGACATTAAGCAGTTAAAAAAAAAGATGTAAAATACAAACAACCGATGATTATACAGTACGATGAAGATGTCAGAATGATACCTTACTCAACTGTCAACTCTTAGAAAAAAATTGTACGATGAAGTCAAGTTGTTCAGCTACGAAAACTGAATAAAACGTTTTAGTAGGAAACAGAAATCCTTCTTAATGTTTTTCACAAAACGTGGTATAACTCAGTATAAATTTATGTGTAGATGATGCTACTATTTCCTTTCAACATCACTGACGTTTTGTGACTACCATGACTCCAATATATATATATATATCTGCGCATCACATTACTCGATATACAGCAGTGTTGCCAACAGTATAAATTTTAATTTTCCAATCCATTATGATGATCGCTAACTGACAAAAAATTGGAAAAGAAAATTTCCTTAAAATATGTAAGAGAATTTTCTTTTTGTAGAATGGTGAAGTTTTGTTCCTAACCATCTTGCTGTTCCCAATTACCTCGTTTTATGGTACTTATCCCATAACTGCTCACATGTTACATTGGGCTTCTTTATATTCAATTATGGTGAATATTTTGACTGAAAGAAGGCTTACGCCAGATAGATATTATAGAGTCATTAAACTATGGAAAAAATTTGTATTATTATTACTTCTCAATACAATACAATAAATTAATGTTCCTTAGATAGCAATATAAGTGACTGGCTAAGCAGTTCTCACTGATGAAATTAGTCAACCTAGATATCTTTGAAAATCATTGAAAACTGTTCAGCCTGGTACTTATCTCCGGTCGAGTCTGCAACTAATACGTGTACCTAACCAGACCTTCACCTCCGAGAAAGATTGATTTGTGCAGGCAAAGTACGCTTTAAACACTCAGTACGTCAGATTCCTCGACAAACTATATGACTGTCGTTAAGATGAAGCTAATGCTAATACAACAGTCTGTACCTGAGTTCAGAATTTATTGCGTGACCATCTGAAGCCCGAACGTATCGTAGCTTAGATGGGAACGCTTGTCTGCACGGCCTTCAGAGGAGGTGAGGCGCGCAGACCTCACGCAGTAGCACTCGCGTTGAGCCAGGTCGGGAGATATCAAGCGGCTGTTGCGCGGGACACGGCGGCAATTGCAGCGCCAATTCCACATTGATTTATAGCAGCAAGTTCCCAGCTGGACTCCAGTCATGCAACAAACTATGCTCAAATCTTTTGACTAGCTTGTAACAGCATCGCGTACGTCAAAAACAGTTGCCACGTTGCATTCATATGATTTCTAAACTGTTTGAGGATAGGCCTATTGACAAGTGTAACGTATATAAGACTGGAGATTTTCTCGGCGTTGAAAATATATACAATTTTCTTGGGTAACTGGTAGAGTTAGTCCAACGATCAAACACGACGTTTCTGCGATCACACACTCTGTCACCATTGTCACTTGACAATGGCGGCAGAGGTTTTGACCGCCTTTGATCGATGGAATAACTCGTCTACTTACCAGAAATAATTTTATACAAGTGTAACGTAGTTATATATTTAGAGTGTATAAACTATTACTATGTGTAATTTTGTATCTTTGATTATACGTAAGGAGTAATTTGTTTAGTTGACTTAAGAATAAATATTGTCAGTGTCAAAGCAGCTCAACTGTGTGGAGGCTACATAGAGGCGTGAATTCTGGTTCGGCGAGAAGGGATTCTTGACTACGCAATAGTCAATGGCAAATGGTCAGACAATATAGTGGCAGACACATTTCTGTGATGTGATCGACACAGATACTGAATGAGTCTTGAGCCGATGTATATTACAGTTTATTGCCGTCCAGTGTATAAATGCCCAGTTGAATATATGGGTTGTAAAGTTCTAGTTCTAATAAGTGAGAATTATCATCAGTAGCATATCCCTGAAATCAGATTCACGCTGGTACTATCATACGAAAATTTTGAAATTTATTATCTGCAATCGATCGTGGCCCAATCGATGAAATGATTTGTCCCTAAACGTACAGAATAGTAAGGGAACTTCTCACGCAAGGAAATTCAGGGTGTACGTATTTTTTTATAAAAAAAAGTGTTTTTCTATTTAAATTTATTTTACTCAGCGTATGGTGTTCTATATTCAACAGTCATTTCTGAAAATAACGTTTATAACATATACAAAACTGAATGAAGTCTAGATAAAATATAATATAGAATACCGACAACTAGATGAAACATACACAAATAATGAATAAAAATTAGAAGCTTATCGTTAAATACGACAACCAGTCTACAGTTGAGAGAACTAAATTGTGTGGATCTAGAAGAGGTCTTTGGGATGTAGTTTACAGAAACTGTGAGAAGATGTGTGTAGTAATTTACATCGCAACCTGATAAGTGTTGGCCGCACTTGGTTTTGTAATGCGAAAACGATTAAGGAAGTGCCATTCGTATTACTGCAGCTCAAAAGCAAGGACTCTTTCTTCAGGCTTATTACGCCCTAATAAATCACCACTTAACGCGTGCATGATATTACACTGTTGCAGGTCACTGATGGCTTACCAAGATAAATGATGTATAATCTACCAAAAACACTGAATAAATTTAAAGACCAAATAATTAGAGGGCAGAAGTAGGTGGGATGAGCAAAGGATAAAAATGAGTGTGTAGGGAAATTGCCACCGGATCGTGCGCTCCATCGCAGTTGTATTCTTATTATTATTCACACTCTCCTCTTGAAGTGGTAAGGTTGTATTTCGTAGACGTTTTTACAAAAGAGCATCAATCTAAGAAGCGAATGCGAGGAATACAAGGTAACTGTGCAGAAACAAGGCATTGTTGGAAAAGTATTTACATGACTTTTCCTTAAAGGCTAATTTTCTGTTTTGATTGGCGAGAAATAAAGGCTATTTTAACCTTGATATAACAGGACTATATTCCTATTTTCAACCAGAATATAGCACTAGTTCTTCACAACCATGTCATTACGATACATATTTTACATTTAAATTTAGTAATTTAGTATGCAACATGTTTCTACTATTTTAAAACAGTATACTCACTAAACCACAGTATTGATTGTACTTTACAGAACTATCGTGCCAGAATCAAGATTTTTGTTAGAACTGGTAGTGACTAATCTGCTGAAATACTGATCGTAGTCAACAAACTGAAATATTTAAGATTTTAACATACAATTTCCGTTCAAAAAGTGTTGCGTGTTTAGCAGAAAAATATACGATTACTCACCAGAAGTTCTGAAATTTAATCTCATTCAAAATATTTCGCAGTACCTTCTATTAACGGTCCCGCACTGCTTAAAGAATTTCAAGAACGATTTTTTTTGGGGGGAATGGGATGCAACTGTGCTAACCGATTCAATCGCTTCTGAAATAAAGTTTCTTTTTAGAGGAACTTTTCGGCGGGAACAAACAAAAATGGTGAAACAAGCTATTTTGAGTAAGTAGACAACTTCTAAAAGAAGCTGTTCAGTGTGTTCCAACATCATAGTGCGAATCAAATGAGGAAAGTAGAAGGCTTCTAATGACAGTGAAATCAAATGCTTACTTGCAACGATAGACTGTGAGAGCTGGAAGAAATTCACACATCTACACAAACGTACAGAAACACGTTCTCTGAAAAGAAACTTCATGAAATTAGTCTTTCAGTTCAGATTTTTTGAATATATTTCGTGATATACGAGTATATCAGTACTGAATGTATACAACCATCCAACAAATTCTCGAAATTTGAAAGTATGAAAGAATCCCAATAATTAATATAAGCAGCCATTCTCTGGTTACAAACACTTTTCGTTATCACTGAAAAAATATGGATTAGGCTACTCAGAAATTCCTCTCCTGTATTTACGAATCCCTGATATGGAATTTTTGGTATGTAATGAAATCAGTTGTAAATATCTGATACGTAACAAGAGAGAAAAATCAGACAAATTGTGTAAGATCAACTAGTAATGTAAATTAAATTAAAATTTTAGGTTAAGCTGGTATTCTTTCCAATAAGGGTTATGCTTTCAATAAATATTTTTGGTTTTAATAACCTGGTAGCAGGGTTTCTATTGGCGGAACATTCCGCCCTTTCGCAAGCTGCCTTAATTCTACCGGGTATAGGAAACCGACACTTTAGAGTGGAATCCGGATCACAGACGTTTTCTGGTCAACTTCACATCACACAGCAAGCTGTGCCAAAGGTGAAGGATAGGTTAAAGATTTATGAAAACCCCCTCAGAGATTGGAACCGGCGACAATTCGATCTCCAGTCAGAGGCTTTTACCACTCTAATATTTTTTGTGTCAACTGTTTTTTCCTCGGCTGATGCGCGGTTAATTCCGAAACACAGCTATTCGATTCCCATCCTGAGAAGTGAGTCACTGGGCAAACTGTGAATGAAAAGAAAACACAATCCTTACTCTGCTGTGATTAATTCATCACAGAATTAATTTTCAGTGATTTATTATCGCTTATGTAAAGTCAGTATGGTAGTGACAAACAACAAGCTGCCATTTCCCCCATAGCTCATCACTGGTGATTTTCGATTATACAGTCGCAAGAAAGCAATATCCACATGGAATTATTGTCATCGAAAATCGTAGATCTGATCGAATGACTGACATGGTTTTAACTGACTGCGCAATTCATCTCTGTCGTTGGGTGCTTAACCAAACCCGATATCCTACCGCGGAAAGAAAGCGAATAGTTTCAACTGACATCAGAATCACGGTCTTTACATGCACCCAGTTAGCTTTGCCGCTGGTGAAGGTCTGGCAGTGGAAACCGAGATTCAGACCGTGGACTTTTTGATCCCCGGTTAGACGTCTTCCTGCTGAGGCATCAGACCACTCTTTTTGATTACTGATTTTGTTGTTCGCTTTATAGTGCTCTATTCAGTCGCGCCTTTGGATGTCGTTATTAAAGAGTCTCATTCAATGACAGCTTCTGCTCACTATACGGTGTATAGTTCTACCGTAATCTAGTGAACAATACCATTAATTACCAGTTCAGTACACTCAGAGATTTTCCCGAAAATAGAACTAAAAACTGATTGTTAGGTCATAACCTTCACTTCACAACGCTGCAGTTTTTTAGATGACTAACCTCCCTTTTTAGTTTCTTATTCCACATTTTATGATTTTTGCTATATATTCCAATTTTTTGTTTGTTTTAGCCAAGTGTGTTACTTCTGAATTAATCACGTATTGCTATATTTCCATACTAGCTGGTACCCACGACTTCGTTAGAGTTTTTAAAGAATTTTGATAGAGAGCTGCCGACATGCAACCACCATGGCGCACGATGGGACACTCACAGCTAATGCCACACGTAATCACTAGTGATCAGCGCAGGGTATTTATGACTGCAAAGTTAAATACGAGGAAATACATGTCTTTGATCGACAAAGGAAAATGCCGTAGATCGACTTTAAACCACCAATCTCCCACACCCACAAGGCTGCCGACATCTAACGTCTATAGTGCACGATGGGAGACTCGAGGCCATTACCATATACAAGCACCACTGATATGTGCTACGTAGTTGTGTTTGCAGAGTGAAATATAAGGATACACACGTCTTTGATCGAAATAACCCTTGGTCAACCATTTCCAACCACCATATCTCCCACACCCGCACAGCTACCAACATTCAACTACCAAAGTGCACGATGGCTTGAGGCTATTACTACACACGAACACCAATGGTCTGCGGTTCGTTCTTTTGTCTACAGAGTGAAATATAAGGAAACACATGTATTTTGTGTGAAAATGCCCTTCGTCGAACAATTTCAATCACCATATCTCCCACACCCCCATAACTACCAACATGCAACCACCTTGGTGTACGTTGGGAGACTCGATGCTACTACCACACACAAACACCAGTGGACTGAGCTGGGTACTTTTGCATACAGAATGAAATATAGGGACAAACACATCTCTATTTTTATATCAGGTCGACCACTTTCAACTACCATATCTGCCACATCCCCACAGCTACCGACGTGCAATCACCAAAGAGAACGAAGGAACACCTTAGGCTACTACCACACACAAACTCCAGTTGTCTGCGCTTCGTAGTTCTGGTTGCAAGGTGATATATATGGACACACGCGTTTGGTCGAAATAGGAAAATGCCCCATTTCAACCACTATCAAGCACCATATCTCCCACACCCTCCACAGCTAACGACTTACGGCCAACGTTGTGCACGATGGGAAACTCCATGCTAGTACCACACACAAACACCAGTGGTCTGCGCTATATAGTTTTGGTTGAAAAGTGAAAAATAGGGACACACAAGTCTTTGGTCGAAATACCAAAATGTCCATGATCAACCACTTTCAACCCCCATATATACCACACCCCTACAGCTAACAACATACAGCCAACGTTGTGCACAACGGGTGACTCCATTCTTCTATGACACTATACAGTGGTGGCTGCAGGGTGAAATACAGGAACAAACACATCTATTTATGTATATCAACAATTATTCTGATTTTTTTGACACCCCAGCTATTAAGATACGATCTCCTAATATAACTTTAGATAAAACACAGCTATTCGTTTGATCAGTAGTCATTACAGCTATTCTTCTGCTATTATCCCTTCCTGTTCTTACAGGAGCAATCACAATATTACTAACAGACCGAAACCTAAATGTAATATACATTTCTGTGTAATTTCTTATTATCTAAATTTCTCTTTAAGGAAAAATCATACTTTTTTCTAAAATTAAGTTCATTTAACCGATAATAAATTAATATTTGTTCTTCACGTTTTTATTTAGCTGTTTTAAGTTGGTAGTTGCAAAGGCAAGATTATCGTGGCTAGTCTTAGGAGAATGTCTCAATGAATTGGAGAACGGTAAAATTTTTAGGGTAGCTGTTGTGTCATTGAAGAGTAGAAAGGCGGTAGCTCGTCCCTTTATGATTCCCTCAAGTAATATTCAAAATGATACTCAAAGAATGTTACTACCAAATGTCATAAAAAATGCAAACGTTCACACTTTCTCACTTCATAGGGTATTGTATTTAACCTTGGACATTTCAACAGAATTTCGTATTAGATTTCAGAATCTTTCCTTAAAAAAAAAATAATTCCCAACAATTTGTTCCAGTAGGTATAACAAACAGCTCTGTCGAATTTAACCTACTTAAATTAATTTTTACAGAATAGTATGACTAACGTGAATTTTGCAAAAAGATACAATAGCAATCGCATTCATAGATAAAAGAGTTTGCAATATAGAGTATACTGAAATCGAAAACTGAGCAAGTAGGTTATAACTGACATATAGAGATGAAACGGCTAGCAACGTACAGAAGGAAAAATAGATAAGCTGAAGTTGTTAGTTAATGCAGGAACATGTGATTAGGTGGATAATTATTGCCTTATGTCATTTACAGAGGAAAATGAGTGTAACTGTTTCTTTAGGAGACATAATTTCGAACTCAATTGATAGGATACATAATAATAATTTAGAATGAAATAAATACGATGAAACTTGAAACAAAACTATATAAGTACCACCACATAAAATTTTTAATTAATTCATTTATACAACTCTTATTTTTATTAGCCAACCATAGGAACAGTACAACACGATAGACCTTTCTAGAAATAATTTACAGCGAAACATTTACGCCAAATTCTTTTATTTGGTGAAAATTTAGTGGCTACATCAGATCTCATACCACGTACAGTCAGCATTAATTGTATCCCATTTATTCTGCCTGCTTTACAGTGGTAATGGTTTTATTATCCTTGTTTATCCACAATTATTAAAACGAGATTACTTATATTGCATTTCTTGTTTATGATTTAATTTTGTATTCTGATAACTGTCTTTTTAAGTGACGTCATACCAGACAACCTTCTTCTTCCAGTCTTTATGTTAGTTATCTACGAGCCAAATTGTTTACGTCACCGAGGGCAATCGAAGCTTGGACTTTCAGATGCTCGAGAAATTAAGCTCAGGAAACTAGGTGAAATAATTACAAGTGTTATCTGTAGGGATAAATTCTTCATGAAAGTAAATATTACAAAATATCATATTATACTAAGGCAATCCCGTCTGGAATTTCATATCATATAAAAAAGCTTTGTATAACTTCCAAGGGGTAGGAATGTGTTGCACCAATGGTTTGTTTACTTTGTACCATTGTTGGTTGATAGTCAGTTTAGAGTGAACTTATAAAAATAAGTGTAAGCAAACTTCTTGCATTTCATGGATCACGAATATATTTCTGTTTGATGCTTCCATCTACTCCCACTTATTCGTTTTCCTAACCTGGTGACCTTTTTTCCTATGTTCATGTATTAATTTAATATTAGTTAAGCTTCTTTTCTAATATGAACTCGAGCCAGTGTATTATAGAGATCTATCCGTTGTAGCCTCACACACCTTTTAGTGAAGCGTTCATAGCGATGTACATATAATGCACTTTCATCAGATTTGTTTGCTTAGACAGAATAATAGCTTTTAGGCAGATTGTAAGTATAGAGAGATGTGGAAAATCATGCCCAGATAATGTACGTTCAATCCCATTAAGCGGTAGAGTTATGTCATTTAAGGCTAAATACAATCTCTGCAATAAATCATGAGACTGAATAAGCATACAGTTTCTGCGTAATACCTCTTTTCTGCAAATATATTCGTATGTTGTAATTAAAGAACGCTATCCGTAACAAAAAGACGTCAGTAATAAATTTCTCAGACTCTGATAAGTCGCACTATTAAATGGTAAATCAATGCTCGGATAAAAGCCAACAACAGTGAAAACCAGATAATTATGCACAGTCTTGGTTATTGTAATGCTTTCTGTTCTAACTTTCACAACATTACGTAAACGGAATCACTCCCAACTATTTCAAACTCAAGGAGAGCCACCAGCTTGGCACCTGCACGCAATGAATCTTCTCGACGGTGAATATATTTTTTTTGTGCGAAACAAAGATAGATCCTGGGGTCGCCAGTCAAGTGCTGCCGGTGTATTGTCCGTGACTGGCATTTAACATTAATGTCCTTGGCTTCACTTACTGTAACCAGTTTAAAATGGGCATTCTACACTGTCCCCTGGACGTTGCCAAAGTCCTTGAGCTCTTGAACCTCGCAGTAACTGTTTCTTGGCGACTCTCAGCCACAGATACTACGTACGTGTGTGGTCGAAGAGACGTGAAAATCTTCTCATCTTGCGGGAAATTGTTGTTGAGGTGATGCGGAGACCACACGGTACCAGGTAGTGTTGCTGTCACTGCCTTTGTAACGGTGACATAAAGTCAATTCCATTTCAAGTATTCTTGTCATTTTTGTTGCAAAATTAATGCAGACAACATGAATTAACGTTCAAGTTTCAATTATTTCAACTTTAGGTGTTAAATGTATGCCATTGATCCGTCACATCACATTGCTAAGGTGATTTACATCGAAAACCACGTTTTCATTCAAGACATTGAATTCCGAAAGAATTTTTCAGGATAATTTAAATTTGGTATTATCTCCACCAAGCACAATTTAGTGATGTATCTGCTTCGCACACATAACATTATTGAAAGAGAACTTCTGTAGAGGCTGTAGGGAGAAAATTGTTAGCTTTACGCGCTATGCTTTAAATTCGCATGCGCTGCAACGTTCCGCCCATGTGTACTCAACGTGCGCACTTTAATGTTAAAGCTTAAATTGCTTTAATACTCACTGAAAATTACGTGAATACGTTACACAGTTTATTTACATACAGAGGAGTTGCCATTATTTTTGTTTATTTAAATTCGTTCTTTGTAGATGGTTTCATTACATTCTCTGATAACTGTTACGGTAAGAGAACAAATATAGAATGAAGTTTATAACCCGATACAGTGAATGTATTAGTGAGCGTGCAGTAAAAACGTTCATTTTCATGCAAAAGTATTAGCATTCGTCTTTACAACAGATGGTACGTGTTATTTAATCGTTTAAAAATTATTTAAATTACGAGCCAGAAATTTGCGCTCAGCCCGTCATTTCTGAAGGGCTTAGAAACTAGTTATTAATTTATGTCATCTTTCGGTATTTTCCATTTGAATGCGATAAATAATAAAATTATTTAAAGCTGCAATGTTATAATTCATTCTCATAAAACTCAAAATTCAGCTTTGTGCTAAGTTATTAAGCTGTCAAAAAGACATTTTTTCCATAATTTTCTTCTTGGCTTTCGCACACGCGATTTTGACTTTTTATGATGTAGATTGCTTTCATGCAATGGTGTTCAGTAGTTGATTTTATTAATTAATATAAAAACTTCAGATTCTGGTAGCAAGGTTGTTCTGTCTCCTACGAAAATTTCTCACTTAAAATTACTCAGTGCCAAGGTTCTTCAACAATTCATTAACTTGTTGATTACCTTCAAAGACGAAGATAAAATACGTTCAATTTAGTAATATAAATCTAATTAATTTTACTTACAGCTGCAAATCAATAATTTTAAACGCTAAAGAAATTATTCAGAGGTTCTGAAACTACTCTGAATTCTGTTTTTAACGTTTAAAACTTGCCGAAACATCGCAAGAATCACGAGCGTAAGTTACATCTAAAAGGAAATAATCATTAATTACAAATATTCGTAAATACTTACCACAGTTTTATATCACGTTCAGAACATTTATTGTGACATTTTATAGAATAATCTTTCGTAAACTTCAATAAAAACATCATATGCATTACATACATGGTTTTAATTAATTACAGCACAGGTTAATAGAGGATGAAATGTCAGTATTACGACAAACTGTCTCGTCTGGAATAAAGATGAGTAGCCTTTTCATCATCTTCTCTCTCATTTTACTATATAGCAGGTGAGAGAACTAACAAGAAGGAAGAAAATAATCAGGATTCAAGACGATCGTTAAATTTTTTAGTACACGATACTTGTAACTACCAACGTTAATGTAAATTATAAGCCTGCGACAAGCGAAAAGTGCTCATAATATCTAATTTGTAATTAAGGTGGGGTACAAAGTGGGGCAGTCACGAATATAATTACACTAGCACGTTCTCATTACCTACATGTAACATCTGCTGCATTAAAGAGCTTCGTTTTGTGGAAGAGGTTATTATTCGTAATTAATTTTATGGGAAATAGTTATTTACTACAAGTGGCAAACAATTGGAGGGTCTACATTCGGTGTCCTGGGAAAGCTGGTAAAGAGGTAGTAGTTTAGGTTTATTGTAATTGCTGATCGTTTTTCAGTTCTTTGATGACAACAGAATAGCACCAAAATGATTATATGGTAGTAATGCATGAGGAGATAATGCTGGTTGTTTTATGTTATTAACTTCTCGCCATTAGGTTTGAATATAATCACTGTGGCATGTATCAGCGCTTAAGATCAATGGTACGGGTGTTTAGGCCAGCAAATATTTACATCAGGATTGTCTTAAATATTTTTAAAAAAAGTAGGTAACCTTCCCTGTGTCTGATTTCCCATTAGTAAGCTCACTACTTGTAAATTATGCTTGGATTTGCTTACTAGCGCTATTGAATGCGACACGTGCACTGACCTACCCTTAAAAAAAAAAAAAAAATACACACACACACACACACACACACACACTGTATTGTTAATGGGTTGGGAAGTCTGAAATAGGCTGGCCGTTAACTCGAAAAGCCAAAGTGAAATGGTATTCACATCATCTTAAAAGACCACTGTTTTTATTTTTCCAATGGTTTTTAAAATATATTTACTCTGTTGTTAAACCGACAAAAACTAAATCGTCTACGCCAACAATGTATTATGATACACCGAGAAAAATTTCATCAGTTTTTTTTTAATTTTTTTTTTTAAAAAAAAGGTAATAATATGAGTTCCAATAAAAACTTGTAACTTCCAAGAAACTCGAATAAGGCCTTTGTTCACTTTTTGGTTCTACATTTTTTTTTGATGGTCCAGAAAAGGAAAGTCTTCCATCATCAACAATGACGTATCTAGGAATTTTTCCGAGCAGGGGTAAAAACTGTGAGATTGCCGCCCCTTCGAGCATTACTTTGCCGCGTCCATTGGTGCTACCCCTAAAAAAAAAAAAAAAAAAAAAAAAAAAAAAAAAAAAAGATGACATTGCAACAAAAATTTCGACCGTTCAAATATGATTTTGCCTCCCTCCTGAAACTGCCGCCCGGGGCAAGTGCCCCGGTTCCACCTCAACCCTAGATTCGACACTGATCATCATTACCATATTGTTTTGTTCTCTAATGGTTTTAACTGCGATAACACTTCTTTGTCCCTCGTACATAGTAGCAAGCACACCGTAAGAAATATAGATTGACATTCACAAATTCGTGAGAATCTCTTCTAAAAGCGTGTGAAACCTTATTTAGATCGTAGAAGCGCAGCAGTCTGATATGGCATAAACTCAACTAGTCGACGTATCTTGCTAGGACGAATATGCAAACATTTTGTGTCCATAGTCACCCATAATTGTGAGATTGTTGTATGTTCTAAAGATCTTGAATGATGGCTCTTTTGATTGTACCCTAATTACGATCTATTGATTTCTTCTATGACTTTCTACATTACTAAATCATGAACTTCGATTGTGTTGAATGGTGCTCAAATGTCCCGCGCACAATCTGGTTACAGTAACACATTATCAGTGGAACTTCAATCATTATCAGGGAACGTGAAGTGTTGAAAGGGCATCCAATAGTCACCAAGGCGATGAATGTGGTGTGGCGCCTTATACCAGTCCAGTTTGATCAAATAATCTAATCGTTGCCAATTAAATAGATTAGACCATATCCACAGAGCCTTAATGATAAACTGAGAGTCACCATCAGTTTGAGATCAACGTATGTTTTGTCCTATGTGTAAATTTCATTGAGAAATGTACATTTTGTGAATCGAGTGTTGTGAAGTGTCCTAGGAATCTTCTAGATGATCACTGTATAACGCCCAAAAACCATAATCAGTACGGTCGGCACAAAGGGTCAAAGGTTAGTACGCGAGCTTTATGTATAATTAAGTGGTTCTTTAACTGACGTGTGTGTGTATGTATTTCGATGTTCAGATTTAAACATACACCAATGTATAAAGGGCAAAACATTGAAATACAAGAAACTCCTTTCTAAATGTTGTCGTCGAAAAAGGTAAATCAACAGAAAACGTAGTTTGTTGACTATATTCTGAATCTATCGTCAGTCATGTATGCGATAATTACATAACATATGGAGGTCATTCTCGTTATTCGTTTCCATTCCTACGTCCCTTTGCTATTTTATTTGTTTCAGCAGCGGTTAGACTAGAATTAAAGGTAAGCAAAAACTTGTGTAGGTACAAGTGAAGGTCATTCGGCATACAGTCGCGACCTCAACGTGTTTATCTCGACATTTCTGTCTCCGTGACCTTGCTGTGCAACTAAAAGTTCGTGGTTGCAAAGATAAACAGAGTTAAGTAACCAAAGCCATTTTTACAACGGTTTCAAAAGTTCTTTTACATTCCTGTTTACCAGAGTATCACGTGAAACTTTATTCCTGCACAAAGCTGTGCTTGACTCACTGAGACAATAGTGGAATTTTCCTCGACGGTGTTTCAAATCATTGCTTCATTAGGCTTTTTTTTATTTTATTTTTTTGCTGTTGTGAGTCTTTTGACTGGTTTGATGCAATCCTCCACCCCTTCCTATCTTGAGCTAACATCTTCATTTCTACATACCCCTTACAACCCACGTCCTCAATTATCTACTTCATATAATCTCTGTCTTCCTCTACAGTTCCTACATGTAATTTGAGAGGATTCAATGTCCTCGGGATACCCTTTGGGTCTTTAATGCAGTGGTTTCCCGTTGCCTTCAGGCTACGAGTATTTTAAACTTTACCTTGCTTTTACTTCTAGCTATTTGGCTTTGGGTATTTGGAGAGTACAATGCTGTTGTAAGGAAAAAACTGATTTAAAGAAGTTGCAGATTCGGGGTATGTGGTTATTGTGTTCACTGATAAACAAAGCTGTAGAAAGTTTAATTGATGATTATTACAAGAGATAAGTAGCTGTAAATTTAACTTTTAAATCAGTATGTCTATTTGCATCAGACTTATTACTAACTTAATAGGTGATGTCGTAGTATAATTGAGTGGGTTATTGAGTGAGTTATTAAGTTCATTTCTTGTTTACTTACTAGTTAAAAGTAAATAATGAGTTCGCATGATAGTTCTATCATTTACTCTGATGCTAATCTACCATTTCATGACGGTGGATCGCTGTTTCGTATTCAGTTACAAGCACAAGAGTTTAATTAATCGGTTTCATTCTGAATCCCATTTGAAATAAAATGATGACGGAATGTATGATGTTTCCTAATTTGTTGACACCGTTGAAAAATCCTTTTATAGTGCAAAAGCAGTCAAAAATCGTTGAAGTATGTGTGAAGCTCAAAGAGGTCTGATAAAAAAGAGACCACAATTTTTCTTTTAACTCATAAACTCTATTCAATATTTCTTTCTTGTGGTTCAGAAAAGGCAAGACGTGTTTATTTGGCATGCAAACTCAAATTATGGTGTTTCGTGCATAACAAAAAAGCGACCTGCATGTTATTTCGGGAAAGGAAGGAAAAAAGAAGTCAACATGCACAAAGCTATTCCGAAACTTTTTATTCCTGGTTTCTTGGACCGAGCTTTACTGCTTGTAGGACTTTAAAAATTTATTCTTTTTTTTTAAAAAAAATTAGTTTTGGCTTTTGGAGCCACACTGCGAGTAACAATTGCGTTTGTTTTTCTCTCATACTGAATATATAATTTTACCATCATTAGTAATTCTTTGAAACAATACTGTCGACACATGGCGAACACAGCTCTTAATTAAATCCTTCCGTTCCTTTCGCCGGACTCAAGCCAGCAATTTAGTTCCTACGCTTCAACCACCCATTTTTTTCGTCTCGTCTATGTTGTTTGAATCAAAGTAGAGTTGATGGCAAGGAATGGAAGAATTTCGGACATTGCCGATCGAGTGCAATCCCAGAAGTCTCATGGAGAGATTTCGAGAAACTATGGAAAACCGAAATATCGATGGCTTGACATGGGATCAAACTTCCGTCCTCCGGAAATCCAGACCAAAACGTTAAAGCTCACGCACTTGGCTTAGTCCATTTGTTAAATATTCATGTTGTAAGATCATTTCTTCCTTAATTTCATGGTGAATATCTTGGCTATTAATGTTCATCTTCTGAATTCTGTATTTTATTACAGGATGTTTTACGGCTTCCCAGGAAGAGCGTATGCTTATCAATAATGACTCTATGTAAAGTTTTCAGTCCGTTTCGAGTAATTATTTCACACACAAAAGATATCAGGCGAATTTAATATTTCGAGTCATGTTGCTACGCAGTTGTACGAGTTAAAAACACAGACAGACTTTAACTTTCCGCCAGAGCTCAAAATTACCAGCGGTTGAAAGTTCAAGGAGAGAGATCCAAGGCCATGACAACGAATTTGCTAAACACATCACAAACTGTGGAGGTCGAAAAAACACCCGAAAACCGGTTCCAACAAATATTTGCAAGCGCCTAACATTTCAAAGCCCTTGTCTTGAATAATGATTCTTTTAGTCTCTGATATGTGACTAACTAGGTTCTTGTTATGAAAGGACATGTTTATAGAATAAAATAAACAGTTGGAAAATTGTTTCCAAAACACTTATAGTTACGTAGAAACACTAGTTCAATGAAATCTAAGAGAGTTAATTCAATTCTGAGACGTTTATAAACCAGTTGTTTTGTAGAATAATGTATGACTATTAAAAAAAAGTTAAACATTTTTATGAAATTACATTCATTGTCTTTGTCTATACAGCACATAAGTCATAAGTTTGCACTTCCTAACACTGTCAGCCAATAATTTTCTTAAATTTACTTAAATTCAGTCACGATGATTCAACGTTAAATCAGTATTACCAACAGTCTTAAATTTGATTGACCCCAACAGATAACTTGCTTGCTATTTCACGTTTCTTTGTTGGCTGTTAAGTGAAACGATTAGGCACTATGTTTTGAAACTACATGTACTATTTTCTAAGTCACCGAGTGTGGTGGAAGAGCTGTAACGCTCTGGCCTCGCATTCTGGAGGACACGGGTTCGAATTCCCGTCCAACCATCCAGATTTCTGTTTTCCATAATTTCCCGAAATGCTGGAACGATTCCGTCGAAACGCTATGGCCGAATTCCTTCCCGTACCTTGCCTAAGTTCTTCCACCCCTCTTCGCCACGCCACCTGTCAGTGGATAGTTTGAAATTGTGTTCCATATGTTAAGTTTAAATTTGTATAAATATCGTGTAATTTTTGAAATGGGAATCAGGGATTACCTTGACATTCGAGTTCAATGATAACTACTATTCTGATTTGGATGACAAGTCATTTTTCCCCTGCTTTCATTTTGAGCTGTAATGCTGAATTAAAAGCTGATTAAACGTATCTGATTGTATCTAACTGTATTTTATATAACATATAAATGCAATCTTAAGGCCTTTTTGGTCACATGTAGATAATATTTATGGTCATATGGTCATATTTTGAGGAAAAATCTGATAATTTTTTGATAATACCGGGAATTCACTGGAAGTTATAAATGAAAAGAAATTAAAACAATTTTTCACAAAACTGTACTCATATTATACATTGGAGGAAAGAACAAAACTAATTGTCCCTGAACTGGTCAAAATTCATCAGTCAAGAATTAAAGTTATACATTATAGTCACTCTCTAAACGTTAATGTTCAGCCCGCCTTTTAATATCGATAACGCAGCAGGTGTATGCCTGTGTCGAGCCGCGTCAATCAACGTCTCATTGTCGCCAATAGTTTTGAAAATAATCCTCACTCAGTTTTATTTAAATCTGTAATGGAACAATGAGTGCCGCCATGCCTAAAATAAAATTTTATGAAAGTGCGAAGTTACGTAAAGGAATTTGGAGAGGAGTATTTTGGCACAGACGAATTAGTTCTTTTCTGTAAATTATGTGAAATAAAAGTGAATTCAACAAAGCAATTTGAAATTTAATTTTCCAATGGTGCAGTAAGTGGCGGGAAGCAGATTATGCTGTCTACATGAAAATGGCACTACTAGATAAAATAAATGGTGTATAATTGAGCGTGTTGCATAGAAAATTTAAATGTTTGGTAATATTTTCTTATATTTAGGTCATATTTATCCTTTTCTTATGGTCATATTTGCATACATTTTCTCTGGGTTTTTTTCCTCATAAAGATCCGGGCCCTAATGATAACTGAAACCTGTCCGGCATCCATACTTATGATGACCTGTGAGCCTACTCTTAGGCATATTATATTCTCGCTACTTGAAAATTAGGAACTCCCAGCACGATGCGTTCAATTGTCGTAGTATCAAAAGGTAATATGATGGTTATTTCAGTTGCACATTTCATGTCTTATCAAGTTTTTAAGGAATATTACCAGTATTGCATCACATGTAATCATGGAATCTAGTATAACTTCCACCACTTATTTGTTAGTGCAGACAGTGTTATTAAGTGCTCTCCCGCTAGGCGTAGTGACGGGGTGACCTAGCGCCTCTGCCGACCCCTGACCTTTCGTGCTCAAGTTCGCACTCAATATTATTAGCGGAGACCTTGCCCGCCGCCCACCGGCCGTGACGTCAGAGCACAGTGCCGGACCAAGGCTGCGCTCGGCGAGTCTTCAGTCGCTGCTGTCATCGCCCAATCCGTTGCTATGGGTGTGGCTACGCAGAACACATTATAACATATTCGCGACCTTTTTTTCCAATCATGTATATAAATTCTAAATAAAGTTTTTTTTTGTTGTTGTTGAAAGCTGTCGAGGAACTGTATCGGCAATAAGTAAGTAACATTACGTCATACATTATAGAAACCTGGTTCATAGATGCTAATCACAAACATTAATAAATATTTTTACTTCCTCCACGATGGATATTAAACAGTTTTTATGGAAGAATGATATATGGGTTAAGGAGTAAATGGCAGACTCTTTTAAGTCAAGAAGAACTCGTTAGTTTCTCAGCAGAGAGAAAAGATGACTCATTATGTCCATTTCCAGTACTAAGCCTAGTGGCGTTCCATCTTTTATATGTCTTCCAGGCTTTTGTTTTCCTCTGGGAATGTAGTGGAGTATTATCCGCGGTATATTGGTTTAGTCCAATCATATGTTTAAATCACTTTTACCTATACTGCTGAATATATTCATCGATTGATGTTACTTTTTTTTTTATTCCTCAAATGATCTAGCAGCGTATGTCACGCAGATCTTCTCAGGAGCTTCGTTTATACTGCAGTAAATCGTCACTCGCTCATCTCGTGCTGTTGCCTATACAATAAATCGGTACACTGCGATAGAAATGAAGTTACTGAGAAAATCTGCACGACGAACGCCAGTGAATGAAAAACTATAACCTATGAAAACGATTAGAGAGTAAAAGCTAAATAATTAAGGAAGCACTTGCAATTAATGTTCAGAAATTAAGAAATTGACTCATGGTACGTAAAGCTAGAACACCAATGATTATAAAAAAATCTAAATAAATGTGGTGATACGATTTTCCCTATAAACGCCGACTACTATTTTCAAATTAATATTTCTGTGTGTTCTGTTTTTGACAAAGATTATGAACTAACTTGAAAAGGTTTTTTGTGGAATTTAACGTGTGTAGCGTTTTCCGTCTGCACACTATACGTCATTTTTTTTTTTTTTTTTTTTTTTTGTCTTCAATCCGTCTACTCCTTGAGAGATCTTACAGTTCCTTTGCTTTTAATTTCAAACAGCACATTTTCTTTGACGGCTACGCCCGCTATAGCTATGCAGATTAACTGGAAGCTACTATGTTATCGCTGATATTGACAACGCTGGATGCGAAATACAGTTATGAAGTTACCACCACCAAGCAGATAGCGCTTTTATAAAGCTAGGCAAACATACATTTAAGTCAAGATGAAAATATGAACGGTTGTTCTTTTTACTTGGGAGGACGCCGGTTCGAATCCCCATTCGGGTATCCAGATTTGGATTATCCATGGATTCCACAAATCACTCCAGGCGAATGGCGGAATGCTTCCTTCAAAAAGGCCATGGCCGAAATCCTTCCCGTTCCTTGACCCCAGTCCCATCTCGCCTGTGATGATCTCGACATCGACGAAGCGTAAAGCCATAAGTAAAAAGAAAAGGTTGTCCTTTGTAACAGATTAAGAAACAGTAACTGTGTTCACGGTTTGCGGTTTAAAATGAAGTTATAATTACATTGAAGTGATCAGAAAATTATTATTATTGTTATTACATGTTTGGGCCTCGCGACGCCCTACCTTACGAAGGGGTGGGAATGAATATTGCCTATGTACCTTTTAAAAATCTTGTTGACCTCATACTATCGTTTCTCCTGCGATTCTCTTTGTGGAACAGCCGGATATTAAATTATCATCTTCCTAAGTCAAGATGATGGCCTACAAACTGATATCAATACTGCTTGTATAAAATCCCGTTGCTCGCCGTATTTTTAAAAGGTTTTCTGCTATTCATCTCGACGACATGGAGAATGCGAGAGAGGATTGGGGACGAAGATCTAGAAGGAATCCGTCCATGGCCTTTTGAAGGACCCATGCCGGCAATCGCTTGGAAAGATTTCGGGAAATAATGGGAAAAGGAAATCTGGATTGCCGACTGGGTATTTGTACCAAGGTCCTTACGAATGCCAGGTCCGAGCATGAACGGCTACCTACTCGGCTCAGTTTAAGGCATTCATACAAACTCCCTGATTGAAAACTTTTTAACTATTTCATAACTCTAATTAAAGTTGGAGAGACTATGCAAGGTTTTATTCAATCGATTTCTGCGAACACTGCTTTGTCCTTTATGGATTTCTACATCGCTATTCTGTTTCGACTAATGAATCGGCGAACTCGATAATATCGGTTGTTGTTTCAGTTACCACAGAGGCAGCTGCGGGAACTCTCAACGCAGGTTAATGTGGAACCGTTACGTGACTATAAAATCTCGTAAACGTTGTTGCGCTATGTTACCCGGTATTACGCAACTCAATGTAAACGTAACAATGGAGGTAAATGAAAGGCAGTACAAAAAGCTTTTAGGCTAAACTGCAGAAAAAGTCTATTTTAGGACAGACGCAAAATGAAATCCAAATTTATATCAAGCCTTACATTACTTTGAGCAGTGTTGTTCAACGTTTTTGAATACGCGAACTTTTACGATTTTTTTTTTTTTTTTTTTTAATTGAAGAACCCCTAGGCCAGTAAGGGGGCGTCCATTAATTACGTGAGGTGAATAGGGGGAGGGGGGGGGGGTCCAGCGAAAGCTCACCAAATCTCATCAAGGGGAAGGGGGGTCAACGGAAATCTAACGTGAGGTTTTGTATTTTTTTTTTAGAATGTAGAGCTAAAAAAAAATAAAAAAAATAATAAAGGTCTACAAATGACGCGAAAGTCGATTTTAGAACGTATTTTGTCGAAAAGTGGGGGTGTAACCGGCTTTGGAAGGGTGAGACCTTAAAAAAAAGGTTTCAAAAAGTTCCAAGGGCGATTTCTAGGCGGGGGGGGGGGGGTCTCGCGGACTAGATCTCAACAGAGGGGGGTCGGACCAGATCTCACGAAGTCTCACCACAGGGGGAGGGGGGTTCCAGAAATTCGGAAAACCGGCTCACGTAAGTTATGGATGCCCCCTAATAAATCTTTGCCGACCACCTAGGTGCTTAATGAAACTATTTCAATGGTTTAAAAAACAATGTATTTAATTTTATTTCTACTGATACTATACCAACTGAAACTGATCGACAAATCAAATAGGAACTGTGCGTGATGGCCGCGGTCGCTCTGAGCTATTCTTCGTACGGTGGCGGCGCGGGAGGCGAGAAGGTGGTAGGGCGATGCATAGGAACTTTATTTTCGTTCGCTGCAGCAAGTTGTCCGAGTATGCCAGCGAGTACGGACATGATTCGCTGCAAGCGAGGATGAAATGGAGAAATTCCTCAAAAGGGCCCTCCACATCTGTTACAAGTGGCAGTGGCGGGAGCAATTCAAAACCGAAACAAATAGACTCCATGACACCAATTACCTGAAATATACTTTTACGATCATGAATAATAAATCTCAATATTTAATTTGGTACAGTTAGAAAAACATTTGGTTATTTGCGTCTTAAAAATACAATCACGATTCGATAATGTATTAAAAATTAAACAGTCACAGCCTCCGCACTGAAAGTATTGTATATTTATTGTAGAGTAAGATGTACAACCGTTGCTTTTTACTTTTGCCTGGTTTGTGACTGTGACCCTCCCCCCTCCCCCCAACACAACAAGACTTGGCGACCTCCCCGAGGGTCGTGACCCACAGGTTGAAAAACACTGCTTTAGAGAATGTGAAATAAAAACTTTTTTTTGTAAACTATCTGTTCAATCTGAAGTTTTATTAATTGTGCTTACTGCACACATAATAGGAATGAAGTAATCTTCCTGCTGTTACATCGTGTAGTAAACATCGTGTATGTTTTAAAGAGCGATTCATACTAATCACCGAGCGAGGTGGATGAGCGATCAACGCTCTGGTCTCGCATACTGGAGGATGCCGGTTCGAATCCTTGTCTGGGCATCCAGATTTGGGTTTTCCATGGTTTCCCCATGGGATGCTTCCTACCGAGCGGGGTGGGTGAATGTTCTGGCATCACATTCGGGAGGACGCGGGTTCGAATCCCCGTCCGGGCATCCAGATTTGGGTTTTCCATGGTTTCCCCAAATCACTCCAGGCGAATGCGGGGATGTTTCCTTCAAAAAGGCCATGGCCGAATTACTTTCCGTTCCTTATCCCCAGTCCCATCCCGCCACTAATGACCTTAGCCGTCGACAAGGCGTAAAGCAATAACAATAAGTAAAAAAAAGGACGCTTCCTTTAAAAGGCGATGGCCGAATTCCTTGCCGATCCTTGTATCCAGTCTCCAATCCCATCCCACCTCTAATGACCTCGACATCAATAAGGCATAAAACCATAAGTAAAAAAAAAACTGAAATTAAAATCGGTTGAATAACCAACGTAAACAGTAAGTTTGGCCACTACACCAAAGAACTGACGTGAGGGTCGATCTTTGATATTAATTCTTCTTCTTCTTGGGTGCGGTCCCAGTATCCGAATGTAGGTGGTTGCGATGGGGGGGGGGGGTTCTCATTGCCTCCCCAGTATGATAAATTTCGTGTGTATGAGTATGATGATGTGTGTGTGATCAGCGTGGAGTGTTGTTTGTATTGATATAAATTCATAGCGAGCATGACTCCAAACACTAACATCAAATGAATTCCACATGACCCAAACTCACTCATCACACTAATCGTCTCGTGATCCGTTTCCGCTGTGGCTTAGCCTTATGCAGTAATTTCTAGCGGGATATAAGATATACAGCTTAACAATTCGTATAAGGAGCTTTCATTGAGCTCTGCGTATCTGCAAAGCAAACAATTCGAGATGTGGAAGCGAGGTTAAAGGTTTGTAATACATCCGGTAGCTTACAGCTGAAGACTGAGAGATTAATTTACAACTTTCGAAAAGTTAGCTTTGAGTTTAAAAAGACACGTTAAGAAGGTAAGATATGGGCTCGACCTTGATACTCAGGCGAATTGCGCAGGGACCTGAAACTGCTTATATCACCAGTCTGTTTTTTCCTTACATTAATTTAAAAAAAAATACATTCGTGATTATACATAATATTGCATTAGTAATGCGCCTTTAACATAATCTATAACAAGCGGACAAGCAACTTCAGTAGAAATTTCAACCACACGCAAATATATCAGTAAAACATATCACCATTAAAAAGAAAAAAAAAGAAAAATAGAATATGCAAAATGTATGAGTGGATAGACAGATGTCACTTATACAATAATTTCATTAAAACAAAAAAAAGGACGTAATTGATTTGACGGTGACTATGATGATGATGATGTAACTGTTGACATCAAGCGTTTTATGTTTTAGTAAAATACAGTAAACTTAGTTAAAGGGCAAGGTCGTATTGAGAGCGTAGCTTCGGCGACACCAGAATTAGGCATTTGACGGACAAGAAGAAAAAAATCTTGCAAACACTCTCATTCAAAATAAAAAACATTTTGGTAAAATTTTTATCAATAGAAATCACCTATTAAAATAACAGCAAAACATCAGAAATCAATTAAACTGAATTTTCTAAAATATTTCTCTTCAAGGATGCAAGTTATGCTGATATTTGCAGTGTAAGTTCCGCTTCCTGTCTGTTATAATGATAATGCGATACCATACACGATGCGGAAATACGGTACTGCTGATGGATCCAGACCTCGACGACTGGGAATAATATATCCGTGGGTAGTTGAGCCTGTTTAATAATTCAAAAACAATCAGTAAAGATTTTTGAAAGCAATTTTTAAACTTACATAACATTGACTTAAACCATATTTCTACAGAGTCACTATTGTACCCCTGTCAAACATTCCTCCACTGCCAGTTACAAGTTCACTGAGGAAAGCAGTCATTGCTTTCAGGTCTTCATAACTTTGAAAATACGTTCTTCTAAAAAAGAATTTTAATTTTGAGAAAAAAATAACGGAAAGACGTTGAATATGGCAGAACGGAACCTCTCACACAGTTTGCGGACGGTCAACTAAAACTTGCTGACCTTGAATGGCAGATATTTGAGATGTCAGCGCTCTACACGGTTTGTTACGAATACATTATTTTTGTAGAGCTATAGATAGGAAGTGTCAGTAAGTTACGTTGATGGGGATACAGTAACCCGTAATGTTTTTCGACTCAGACCGCATTTATAGCTGCCTACAAATTCAATGTCACTCCCCTCTATCTCATACAGTCGATAGTGTGTATTTTAATCACTGTTTCTTTCAAATAAAAGTTGGTATAAAATTCATAAAAGTAACTCTTGACAACATTGTAATGCATACCTTATAGCTTTAAACGAGCAATTCATACATATATGTATGGTATCTCGGAAACGGGTCTAACGATTAGGATGAAATTTTGACTTTTTGCTTTTTAAGTTTATCTAAATAGGTGTCTTCCCTGCAAAAACGCGATTTTACAACAAAAACAAGACCGTACAATTTTTGTATTTGGTATCTCTGAATAGTATCGTAATCAGTCATCGAATGGTAATATAATAATGTGGAAATAAGTAAATGCGAATATATTTACTTATTATTATTTATTTATTCGTTGAAGCCAACTAGGACCACGTTAAGCCTTTGTGGATTTTAAGCCCAGAACTCCTTCATTCGTTTTGAATGCGTCTGTTTGCGCTCCTCTGTTCAGAGTGTACCGCGCCTTCTGTTGGAGTGTTCGTCTCGGCTTGTCCCACTTGTCATTAAAATCTTTCGAAATACAGGGTGTTACAAAAAGGTACGGCCAAACTTTCAGGAAACATTCCTCACACACAAACAAAGAAAGTATGTTATGTGGACATGTGTCCGGAAACGCTTACTTTCCATGTTAGAGCTCATTTTATTACTTCACTTCAAATCACATTAAACATGGAATGGAAACACACAGCAACAGAACGTACCAGCGTGACTTCAAACACTTTGTTACAGGAAATGTTCAAAATGTCCTCCGTTAGCGAGGATACATGCATCCACCCTCCGTCGCATGGAATCCCTGATGCGCTGATGCAGCCCTGGAGAATGGCGTATTGTATCACAGCCGTCCACAATATGAGCACGAAGAGTATCTACATTTGGTACCGGGGTTGCGTAGACAAGGGCTTTCAAATGCTCCCATAAATGGAAGTCAAGAGGGTTGAGGTCAGGAGAGCGTGGGGGCCATGGAATTGGTCCGTACAGTACAGTACATACTAACGAAACTAAAATGAGCTCTAACATGGAAAGTAAGCGTTTCCGGACACATGTCCACATAACATATTTTCTTTGTTTGTGTGTGAGGAATGTTTCCTGAAAGTTTGGCCGTACCTTTTTGTAACACCCTGTATATCTCTGTTGAAAGCATCTTCTGGTTCTAGTCCCATCAAATGAAAATAATTTTATTTTGAATACTATTAATAACTATCACTTTTGTGGTAAAAATCCGTTATCATTAAATACTACATGTTTAATTGTAAAGTATTTAAAAAAATAGATATTGGCTTTGTCAGATGTGATTATTTCAATCTTCTTTACTGTACAAAACTTTACATAACTTAGCAGTTACAATGTGATCATCGTTTGCTTTATGACCGTATATGCCTTTAACACAAAGATAAATATCGCAGACTCTACGATCTCGTTAAAAAAAAAAAAAAAAAAAAAAAAAAAAAAAAAAAAAAAAAAGTTAAATACAATCCAGCGCTTTGAAGCGTTTGACCTTGTGCTTTATTAATGGTTACTTTAATGGGGAATTGTTTTTCTATGATTTGGAAAAGCACGGTTGGATCGGAAGGTGTGAGGTTAATGCAAGATATAAACGTAGTTTTATCGGAGTGAAAGAATTTAGCACTGATGTTGTACTCGTGTAAGTGAATTGGCACTAATATTGCACCATTAACATAATCATAACAGTTTTCTTTAGAAAGCAATTTGTGAGGTAGTAAACCGGACGATTTCGAAAATGGCTCTAAAGATTTGGATGAAATTTCTTATGTCGATTATGTTTTGCTTTTCAAGTTTGTAACACGATCTTACAAAATCATGAGCAATGCTTGTATTTGGTATCTCAGAAACGGCTGTAACCTCATCTCGAAGGTTAGAGCAAGGAACTGTTCACTTCAAAATGCGTAGGAAGCCTTTAAAAAAAATTAACTTTAGTCAAACTTCATGCAAAATATTGAACAGAAATCGAAAGATGCCGAGCGAAAATCGGTCTCCCAGGTACTAGTACCTTTATGCAGACAGTGAAAACAAGGTTTCGGGTAGAATACTCACGCGATGGTAACCAGAAATAAACGTCATAAGCAAGTGATGACGATCCACATCTTCACTTGAGATATCCTGTTGATGTTCGTATACGATTATAATGAGTTGGCCAATCCAAAAATAGCATATCTCGTTTTCCCTTATCACTCACTTATCAAGAAAGCCAACTGGATTGAATTTGCAAAACAAACAGACTCCAATATCAGATGGATTAAACCAACCTACAATAATTATAATAGATTTGTTGGGATCATTAAAGGTGTAGCTAGACGATGCATTCCTAGAGGATATCGCAAAGAGTACATCCCTGGTTGGAGCCCAGAGAGTGAGAATTTATTAATGAAATATGAGGAACATCCAACCTCTGATAATGCAACACGGCTCCTTCAATCACTAGATGAGGGTTGTAGAAATATCTGGCATCGCACAGTAGAATCCATGGATTACACCCACTCTAACAGAAAAGCCTGGTCAGTCATTAGAAAATTAGACAGCTCAACCCCTGTGATCAGAAGATCAAAAACTGCCATCAATCTGAATGATTTTGCCAAACATCTAGTATCGGTTTCTAAGAACACAAAAGATAAGCAAACCAAAGGAGATATCAAATTAAAATTACGCAACAAGAAAAAAGCAGCCCCAAAATCTTCTGAATTCTCCATTCCATTTCATGAAGAAGAAACCAAAGATGCAATCAAACAAATGAAACTGGGAAAAGCAGCTGGATTTGATGGTATATATCCTGAACTTTTGGCCCACTGTTGACCAGCTACAGTAAGATGGCTTACCAACTTCTTCTCAAATATCCTACAAACTGGAAACCTCCCACTGTTAATGAAGAAAACAAAAATATTAGCCATATTAAAATCAAATAAGGACCCCACGAAAGTGGCAAATTATCGACCAATAGCACTTCTAAGTGTAATATACAAACTCCTTGAGCGCCTGATCTACAATAGAATATCTGAAGTGATCAATAAACACATTCCCATAGAACAAGCAGGATTTAGGCCAGGAAAAAGTTGTAATGACCAGGTTTTCACTCTCACCTCTCATATTGAAAATGGGTTTGAGAAGAAATCAGTAAGTGTGGCTGCCTTTTTGGATCTGTCAGCTGCTTATGACACTGTTTGTCGAGAAGGACTTCTTCTGAAATTTTTGAGTATTATCCCATGTCGAAAACTTACAGAACTACTTAACAACATGTTGAGCAATAGATACTTTCAGATATACTCTGATAACGACAGAAGCAGAATATTTATACTAAATGATGGTTTACCCCAAGGATCTGTTTTAGCACCCCTCCTATTCAATTTGTATACTCATGATTTACCGGAAACATCTTCAAGAAAATTTACTTACGCTGATGACATTTGTTTGGTGAACCAGAACCCCAACTTTTCTGATGCGGAAACAACTTTATCAGCTGATCTGGAAAAGTTAGATGAGTACTTCAAGAAATGGTGCCTCCATCTAAATCCTCAGAAAATAGTTATTTCAACATTTCATTTGCGCAACAGACAAGCACACTATAAACCAGAAGTTAAATTCAGAGGCCAACTATTGCCTTTTTGCGGCACACCAAAATATCTGGGTATAACACTGGACAGAACTCTAACTTTCAAACAGCATCTCTCAAATGTGGCTGCCAAAGTCAAAACGAGAAACAATATTCTCCATAAGCTTGCTGGTACTTCATGGGGAGCCAGTGCTCACATTCTAAGATCCACAGCCTTAGCTATGTCATACTCTGTTGCTGAATACTGCTGCCCATCCTGGATCAATAGTCGCCATACAAAGAAGGTAGATGTGCAACTCAATCAGGCAATGAGGATAATTACGGGATGTATTCATAGTACGAACACCATATGGCTTCCAGTGCTATGCAACATCTCACCCCCAGTACTAAGAAGATCAGAAGCTCTTTTAAAAATCTGGAAAAATATCCTGAAGAACCCTCAGCTGCCTATACATCAAGACATGATTCAAGCGAAACACCAACGCTTGAAATCAAGAAAACCAACATGGCGCACAGCAATCAACCTCACAGAGTCCTCTTTCAACACCAATAAGCTGTGGACAACTCAGTGGGAGCAGTCATCAGTAGCCAATAAAAATCTAGTTGAGGACCCCTCAGTAAGGTTACAAGGTTTCGAACTCCCTAGGCGGCAGTGGAGAATCATCAATCGAATTCGAACAGGACAAGGCAGATGCGCCTACTTATTATACAAATAGGGCTGGGTAGATTCTGCAAATTGTGACTGTGGAGTCACCTTACAGACAATCAATCACATCGTTTCTGACTGTCCTCTTCGGGCATACAAGGGAACAATGGCGGAAATCCATGATGCGTCGATCAGTGCAGTTGACTGGATTAAAACATTAGATCTCGAGATATGAAATTGTACAAGCTTGTGATATGTATATTTCCTATTGTGTCCCTCATAAATAATCATACGATAAATAAATAAAATCACTCACTTGATTGGATTCATACAGTTTCCCATTTCTTGACATTTTGAGATAGTCTCTTGAATTGAAAATAACCATTATAATCTACGTTCTCGATTATCTGCTTCATATATTCGTACCGAGCGTGGTGGAAGAGCGGTAACGCTTGGACCTAGAATCCAGGAGGAAACGGATTCGAATCCCCTTCCGGCTATCTAGAATTCACTTTTACATGGTTTACCGAAATCACTCCAGGCAAATGCTGGGATGGTTCCTTCAAAAATAAGGCCATGGCAGAATTCCCTCCACTTCCTTTCCCTCCATCCTCCCGCTTTTTATAACCTCAAATTCTCTGAGACGTAAAGACCGAATAGAAAATTTTAGAATTCGTCTTTCTATATAGGTTTTACCCTTAGACTATTTTCTCAACTTACATATTAGCCAATGCTGCATGTCTCAAAGTATAAAAAATCATTCTCTGCCTTGTTTTTGTGGGACTCTTCTTCATTTCTTTCTCATTCATTATTTCCATAAAACATTAATATCGCGTTGTTTCTATTCACTTAATTTTCAGTATATCAAGTGCCTTAATTCTTACGTTTTCCTGGCATTCCAAAAACCAGTCCACTCTTCCTTAATACTCTATGGTGCATCAATACATGTTGAGAAATTTCTTTCCGAATCTTTCGTCAGTGCTTGGTATTGAGAGGTTTCAGAGCTTTTTCGTAGCTCTGTTCCGCTTATAAGATTGTTGTTTCCTCTGGTTATCAGTTTTAATGTTACATCGAAAATAACAAAATTCTGAAATTCTTCTACCACACTGATCCCATAAAGCACATACAAACAAAATTACCGAACGCTAATGTAATACTACCGATATTATAAGGTATTTATCACACTATTTCTTTTTCTGAATAAATCATTTAAAGTATGTGTTGAACAAGATGGTTGTAATGAAAATCACACATAACTGTCACGATGTTTCTGGATCTACAGAAATAAGCGATATATTTGAAAAAGCCAAATTTTATATTCACTTTGTACCGAACTTAATTAGATAATAATTGAAAATATCTCACAAATATCGTATTTTGTAGTCCTGCTTGACATGGTTCAAACAGCCTGAAGGAAGATAATATAATGGCAACATAAATAAATGGTTCATATGTTAAACACATCGAGCGTGGTGGTGTAACGGATAGCGTTCTAGCCTCGCATTCGGGAGGACGGCGGTTCGAATCCCCGTCCGGGCATCCAGATTTGGGTTTTCGATGGTTTCCCAAATCACTCCAGGCAAATGCCGGGATGCTTCCTTCAAAAAGCCATGGCCGAATTCCTTCCCATTCCTTGCCCCCCATCCTTTCCCGTCTCTAAAGACGTCGCTGTTAGAGAGACGTTAAGCAGATAAATAATTTTAAAAAAGTTAAATACACACCAGAACTATTCCAAGAGAAAAATCAAATTAGGTGATGCGAGATTCATATTAGGAAGGGAGAGTTAAAACTGACTTTACAACTTTGGAATGATATAGAAATTTACTGAGATAACTTAAAGAATCGGTAGATGTGTCATTTTGCAGCAAAGAACCTCATGTTTCACGTAAAAGTGTCAAGTGTCATTCTGGTTCGATGTCACTACTATTTGTCATGCGGCAATCATCCCACCGGTAATCAATTTCTCCCCACACTCGTTGCAGCAGTTCAGGCGTAACTTGTGCAACGGCAGCGTAGATTCGATTTTTCAGGTCGGCCAAATTGATTGGTAGGGGAGAAACATACACACTATCTTTAATGAAGCGCCAGAGAAAGAAATCCAGTGGTGTCAAGTCTGGGGAGCGAGATGACCATGTGACTGGCTCTACGTGGCCACAAAATGATGCACCTACCTATTCTATAAGTTATCTCAACAAATTTCTATTTAATTCCAAAGTTGTAAAGTCCTTTTTCACTCACTTCATGATTCGTCAAACACCTATAAAATATATGCAGTTTCAATCATCTTCTAAATCGTCCTCTACCTATCTCTCATGCAGATCTCGAATTTCAAATTAATAAAAATTCGGTCTGCGGAGGCCGAATTCAGCAGATGTATACTGTCATAAAATTAGCTTTAGGAAATAGGTGATGTAGAATTTGTGTAGGTACATAATACCGTACGCCCTGAGGTCTTAATATCCGCGATATCTGCCTGGCGTATGCTGGCTCTGGTTTCCTCTCTGTGATTACTCCGAGTGGCTCCCGTCGCCTGTACAGAGTGATCGTGGCAGTGTGAATGGCGGTGGAGGCCGGTTGGGCGTACGTCCCGTTAGACACGCACCACGGCGAGTAGCGGTGAAAGTTGTGGCCTTGGCGCGGATGGACCGCCCGCCACCTGTTGGACTGCAGCGGCGGCCATTCAGTTTCAAACGGAATGACGCAGCACGGAACTGCGCGCGAGGCGAGGCTTGCAGGTCCAGGTACCGCGGGGCTAACGGGCTGGCTTCGCATTGCAAGGGTCGCTGGCTCCAGTGCGACCTACAGGGCCGGCGTTAGGGGGGGTTAAGCGGGGCAAAAGTACCCGGGGCCCGCCGGCCTGAGTGCCTAAATAAATAGAAACCAAACACAAATTTTAAAATCTGCACTAATAATTTTGAACATTTTTGTATTAAAAAGTTCTGAATCTAAAAAAACCAAAGTGTAAAGTAAAAATATCTTGGGGCGGGGATAGGGGGCCTAAGATCGCTTACCCGGGGCCCGGGAATCCTAACGCCAGCCCTGGCGACCTATGGCATGTGTGGTTTTAATTGAGTGTTGTGGTTATTGATATTACTTGAATAGTTAATGTCTGTGTAGGGTGTGCAAGAACTGTGATGCTGCTATTTTAATTTCCTCCAGTCAATGACTCAAATGTCGATCTTTCCTTCACGGCATCACTTAGTTTCCTTCATGAGTACCTAGTGACTGAATGACTTTCAGTAGAAAGACTCATATACCTATTCCTTGCCACCAAACGTTTTACAAGATGGCGTAGGAGCAAGCAATGATCGAGGAACCTAACTTACCTTGGAGTTGGAGACGGCCACTAAACGCGAATGAAACAGAAATTATCTTCGTCAGGAGAATACGTTTGTCTGCGAGAAACAACTGGACTAAAAACTTAGAGATATCAAAAATAAATACATTCCACTAATATTGTGTGATGACGGTTTCGTTGTGGATACATGGGAAAAGAGCTCAGAAATGAGTCACTAGAAAGAAAATATACACCAAAATTCATTTAGTTGCGGCAAAAAATGATATAAGATTGAATAAGACACTAAAGTTAGAGAATTTATAGAACACTGTTGCCAGACTTCTCTGAAGAGTTGTTTGAAGTGGTAAAGTTAAAAGGAATTATGTATATTTACCGTTTGGATAATAAGTACTGTTACATTTTCTGACACAGATTTATGTAATTTCCATTTGTATAGAATAGGAAAAACGTTTATCATCAGAATAATTTTTGATTTCATACATGAACAGATACTAATCGTTCAATCTCCAAATTTATGTGTCTATTCCGGAATGATACTAAAAAAAAATCTGTTAACAGCATATTAACAGCTACTGGAATGCCCACTACTTCCTTCAAGTAGTAAACACACATGGACTGTAAAGATGGCAACACAGTTGGAGAAATCTAGGTATGAGTTTCTGCCGTTCCAGACAAGCAGGAAACACAGCGAAGAATTTATTGCGACCATTTTTTACCTCTAATTTAAAAATCTACATAATTGATCTAGGAATTAGAAAGAACTTCTTAAAACTCTATGTGTGGAGCACAGCACTTTACGGTAGCGAAACATGGACTTTAGGAATACTGGAAAGAAAGAAACTTGAAGCATTTGAAATGTGGTGCTACAGAAGAATGCTGAAAATTAGGTGGACAGACAAAGTAAGAAATGAACGAGTTTTAGAAATGATGGGTGAGAAAAGAAGTTTATGGAAGAAGCTTACAGGAAGAAGAGACAGGCTGATAGGTCATATTTTGAGACATGCTGGATTGGTTAATTTGTTAGTGGAGGGAACAGTTGAAGGTAAGAACTGCAGAGGTAGACAGAGATTAGAATATATGAAGCAGATAATTGAGGACGTGGATTGTAAGGGGTATGTAGAAATGAAGAGGTTAGCACAGGATAGGAAGAGATGGAGGATTGCATCAAACCAGTCTAAAGACTGACGACAGCAAAAAAACCTAAATGTTGCGACGTTAATATTTGTACAAAACTACTTGGAACAATAATGTTTTATCGTGTAGTTCTATCTTATGTGAAACAACAAACCAGGAAGATACAAATACAAAGAATCGAAGAATCAATATCTCGTTTGATCAAGAAAATTAGCAAGATGAAAATATGTTACAATATTGACGATTTGGGACGCCCTTCTGCAAATGAACTGAAGCTATCCATAACATTGTGTAATGGTATGTTTGCTACTGAAAATATAAATTAAATTTGCCCAGCATTGGGTAAAATAAAAATAAAAAAGAGATATAACGTTTTATTTATCCAGTAACAGTATAAAGCAACATGAAATAAGACCTGCACATTACTTCGGTTGTAGATAGAACTAATTATAGACAGCTATTCAAGGGTTGAATTTTAAAGAATTGTAACACTCAAAGAAAGGAGATAGCTTACAAAATACCCGTCCGTTCACATTTTGGTTATGTTGTGTCTTTTGGGATGCGCATAACAAGGGATTGATTGCCAAAATAGAGAAAGTACAGGGAAGACCAACTCGTGTACTTTTTTTTTTCCCCCACAGCCCTTAAGAAAACGTCACAGGATAGGACTAAAATTTTCTGGCAGAGACAGACGACGTAACTTTCGTCTGAATTCATTGGTAGATATGCGACCATCCACTTTCATTTATAAGTGCGATGAAATGCTTCGTCCACTAACCTATTTGAGTTGCAAGGACAGGAGAGATAAGAAAAATGAGATGCCATACTCTTGCATATACGTATGAAACCGTTCCTACAACGAGCTTGGAATGCGCAGATGTTAGTTTTGGTACAAAAGAAACTGGGCCATCCACAATTTTGTGAATTGCAGAATATAAATGTAAATGTTTCTCGAAAGGTTGTAGCTGATTCAGATACTGATACTACTGGGCATTTACTGCTTGACTCATGTTGTCGACAGATAGAGAGAGGTCAGCAAAACTGTAATTGGAATGCCAACTGTGCAACCTTCATACTTTTTGCAGACAACTAATCTGGATCAATATGCCAACAAGCGAACGACTCTGTGTCCAGAGATATTGTGTAGTATTGATCACACTAGTGCCATTTCTGGGTGATTAATCTTACGTAAAATTATTCCTAAGCAAGCTTCAGGAAGCTAATGTATATCTGTTACTGTATTATTCCATTTGTATTAAATCTGGATCTAATATTCAAGTGACACTACTTACTGCATTTTATTACATTCGTGATGTCATGTATACAATAAACGTATAACCAACCATACAGTTGATTAATCGGTTTACGGTATCCTTCTTAACTCTGTAGTTTTTACTGAAACAGAACGAATAAACATCTTTTTGTAGTGGAGGTTTTGCGGCTCATAAACAGCTTTATTATTAATATTTGGAATAATGGTTGTCAGGAAATTGAATCAGAATGCCAATGTTACTTATAGATAAAGACGAAATCATATCAGGATTCAAATAAAAATTCCAACCATCCAAATTTCGTCGATTGCTGAGATATACAAATGTCACTTTTAAATGGCCCTTTTTTCACGTCAAGTATTTGTTGCATGTTGAAAGTAACAACACAGCTATAACTATTCACGGTGAAATACAAACGAACTATGTTAATTTAAACTAATATAATTCTTTGATAAATAAATTTACGTAAATGTTGTTAAATTCAATTCATACATATAATGGAATTCCATACAATTGGAACTCACTGTTTTATACCAATGAAAAAATAATAATCACTTAAATGTTAAATAATATTGATAATTCTTAATGAAATGGGGATTGTATATTAATTCATTCTCTCCCCAACACTGGAGGTATGATAAAAATTGTAATTAATTGATTCTTTCTTTCATTTATCCCCTGTGTTCATATACATTATGTCTCAGGTTGATAAACAATAATCTTAACTAATTCTTGGTTACTCTGCATTTTGTGAACCCCAGAAGAACTAATAAAAAGTCTTGACTAGAAAAAATACGAACATGCTCTTTTTGTGATGTTTGATGCAAGTTCGTAGAAAATGAGTTTATAAAAAAAAGTTTCACCTTGAGTAAAGTTACAAGCTTCGCAACAATAATTTCCGTAAAGTCTCAAGGTCGTAAAACATGCTAGAATATTTATTATTCTGATCGTGTAAATCCTTTTAAATGAGTGGCAGCTCATTATTCATTGGACGATTGGAAGGATTAAAGAGAATGTTTTCTGAATATAAGGAACATATTTGGGAATAGGGCTGGGAGGATATCAGATGAACATTTAAGTGTAGTTTGTAGTAGCTAAGAGGAGATCGATGAAAAGAAATCAAAAATTTACTTTAGGCAGAACGGGATCGGAAAGAGTTCATTTGTGCGTAACAGAGTCAGGAATTAAAATAAATTATCTACTAATTTTCTGAAAACCTTATTACAACCAGTGAAAGAAATTAAAGTTAAAATTCACGAATTTCAAAAAACTTGTGGAAGGAAATTGTCAACGGGATATGTGCTCAAACGCAAGTAGCAATAATTCTAAGAACACTTTACAGCACAGATTAATAATTATTTTCTCCAAAGCTTTTTTATTAAACGAAGCAAGTCAGCCAGTAGTAATGCTACGACCTTCCAGTAGTCTACTTGTCATAGCAACGCTTCCCGCCACTTGTTTGCTCAGAGCAGAGGTCAGCTCATGTTACATCGAATGTTGGCTCCTCACGTGTCCGATATGCACGTGGCCAGGCTGAGACAATGGACCACAGCCAAGGTTGCCACCTCTGCGAAATGCTCCATAAATATGTTTACCATCCCAACAGCCTTCACATGCCCCGTAAAAAGCAAATGTCAGCATAAAAGCCACTAACATTACTGATACTACCAAATCACTGAGCACTTCTTATCTGAACAGTTAACTCCTGTAATAAACTATGACCTCGGGTTGTTCTCAATGTCGAATTTCAAACTGTGCTGTAATTCGTAAGGCCTAGAAGGATACTAAGGCATAATGTCTACTGGTGCAGGTTAACGTCATTTCTACAACTATGCCAGAAAAAATGTATGCTATATAATGGAATTTGTTATACATCCCAAAATCTTCTGACCTTTAAGAGATATGTGATGCAACTTACTCGACTCAAAGACATATATTGCGCCTAGTTCCGATTGCCAAATGATACTAAAATCACCAAATTATAACTTTTTATCTGGAAACCTCAGGTTATGAAACAAAAATTGAAGTTGAGGATATAGTTAATTTCTTATTTTATTTTACACGTTGTATTTTATGTACATCATACAGACATGTTCATATTCGAACCATATAGCTTAAATACAATTTGCTAATTGTTAGGAAGACAATACTAATTTTCAGTTACTAATGATGGAATTTTGTACCAAAAGAGCTAGTGAGTCAGCGAATCATATCACAGCATTTCATGGAAGCATCCGCAAGATACACAATACTGAAAATTAATTATTTATAATCTAGCAGTGCCGATAAACCAAATAAAAATCCAGCAATTACAAATAGCATAATGTTAATTTATAATATTGAAATAAGTTATCCATAGTCTGTGAATACAGTTTCTTGTATTCTAGGACTCATTCTTCGAATCTCTGTTTTCCGATACAACGTTCAGAATTTCATGTTTTTTTCCTGAAGTCACAGCATCTTGTTCCTTACAAGTAAAAAAAAAATATGAAGAAGAAAAAGAATAAGCATTTACCATGTTTAGGATTCCATTACTTAACCTAACAATTCTGAAGGGATGTGAATTCCCATCCTTCTGGACAGCTTCCAACTTTTCCCTTATATTTGTAGAGTCACACACATTGGTGTAAAAGAACCTTTCTACCATTTATCATAAAAGACTGTAGAACATTTTTCTAACTCGCAGAATGAAGTCAACGACTTTCTTTCGTCGTCACCATTTCAATACAGAACCTGAGCTATCGATTGGTAATATGGTTAGTGCTACATCCATCTGTGGTGATTCTTTGGAATTCAGTTAGACTTTGACTTGGATCGTAGGGATAGAAACCACAACCGATTATGTCAATTTACGAACTAACTGCAGTTGCCTTAACATAGTGCTACTCCGCGACATTTCACACTTCAGTTTATCATTTAATGAAATTGATAATCAAAGAAGAACTTTTCAAATTTCATAACATTTCATAAGGAACAGATCCTACTGAAATTCAGATGAGTTTAAATTTTGGTACCTTCTTCCTTTCTTTTTAGACTCAGTTTCTTCGTATTACTATAACTATTTGTCAGCATCTCTCCATTGTACTTACATCCTCAGTTTTCTGCATGATACACCGTAATGTTTCTTTTCTGCATACCTTTAGCTGCTTCCTCCATTTAACAAACATACAAATGCCGAATCCCTTAAAGTGAAAACCACAATCCCATCGCTTCCATTCACAATATTCCTCCACGAAATGTTTTCTGAGCCTATCATTTCTAGAAGACGCTCATTTTTCACACTAAAAAATCTGGCGGATTGGTGTAAAAAAAAATGTAATTCCGTAATTTAAATATGCACGACTGATTTGGAATTGTAATATTCGTCACACCTACATAATGAAGGGTTACAGAAGATTGTGACAGGCGTTGTGTGAGTCTGCTTTAGCCACAGCCATGTGTAATATTCAAACCATGAGGAGGACGCTACCAGTACCACGCGTAACTACATAGATGACGTGCGACATACATGCGATCTTTGGCGATGTATAAATTTATTCAAAGCATTAATTTCAGCGCCATCAGTTTTAAGAAATGTCGGAGAGAAATATGAAAATTCGTATGATTTATGATACTCCTTTGTTAATTACATTTTTTGTAGACGTTTTACGATCCATCCTTTGATATAACAAATCGTAAAGTCGAGAAATGTGTTTTAATACAACGGTGAACTTGTATAAGACAATTACAAATTATGTATTTTGCTTAGAATATTTGTGTAAAGTGTATTTTTGAGGCAAGAATTGAAAGACATTGCAGACAGCTCCTAGATGACATCAGGAAACTACGCTGCAAATCAAAAATTAGGGAAGCTACTTTGGAGATACTTCGACCTGCTCCATTACAACAACGCCCAGAACCATAAATTTCAGATTTAGATCTACTTCATGTATGTCTCTGTTTACCCAGGTATCCTGCAAGATAAAAAAATCGCTCATTACTTTAGATTTTTAGATCCTCAAGACTAACTTCTTTCGTAACCAATTTATTAAGCAGATCATCTGCTGCAGATGTAAGTAGATACTTTATTATCACATTTCCGAAGGTATTCACTGTAATAAAGGATTTCTTTTTTTTAATAAACTTAACCTTTTTTAGCTTTTTTTTTTTTTTTTGTAACAGTTTAACGTCCCTTTTTAACAACGTGGTCTTTAGAGACGGGAAAGGATGGGGGCAAGGAATGGGAAGGAATTCGGCCATGGCCTTTTGAAGGAAGCATCGCGGCATTCGCCTGGAGTGATTTGGGGAAACCATGGAAAACCCAAATCTGGATGCCCGGACGGGGATTCGAACCGCCGTCCTCCCGAATGCGAGGCCAGAACGCTATCCGTTACACCACCACGCTCGGTTTTTAGCTTTTTAATAAGAATAACTGACTCAAAAACAGTGATTTTATCTATTTTATCTTTACCCCTTATTCAATTCTAAAAGCGCTGACGGTATTTAATTCGCAGTAACATATTTCAAACTTTTTGCAGAATAATGCCATGAAAATCGTAGAAAAATCTGTTTCGAAATCTGGAAATACTTTCAATACCAGCACAATACTTGATTACGTGCATTTACATTACTTACGCACATGCACAATATTCGTAGATGTACTTCTTGGTGTCTTTGGAAGTAGAAAATTATGAACACATTAGTCTCAATGTTGACAAACGTAGCTATAATACTGGGAATAAATATTACATGAGCAAATATTAAAATTCATTGTTGATTGTATGGAGATGAGTAATATTTTCTGCATCTCATTTATTCAGTGTCTTGCCACAGGAAAAATATGTTATCTACAAAATACGTGGCAGCTGCAACTTCAAACTAAAATAATTTTGAATCAGTACTATTTTGGTCTATGAAATAATTTTCTTGTTGGAGTGGTGACTAAAACTAACAGAGAATAGTATATGCTTTAGGTGAAGGAAAGTATATTAAAAAAAAACACAATATCTACGTTCTGTATAACCGTTTATAACATAAAAAACTAAATGCAATTGTATCAAATACGAACAGTCTTCAAAAGCTGTATTTAAATTTAGTAGCTGACATGTGATTTTAGCTGTTTGTATTAAATGAATAAAAATTGATACGCATTATTGTTTGTACAAACATGGGCAACATTTTCTCTATTTTATTTATTCACTGTCCTGCCGCAGGAATAAAATGTTATCTGCAAAAACTTGGAAACTATGAGAGATTTTAGGACACTAAGTAACTTATATGTGATCAGTAGCAGGTAATATTACTAGTTTTTTTTCAGAATAATATGTGTCATTGTACTTACCCGAAATAATTTTCTCGTGAATTCAAAAGCAACATATCTAGTCTCAAATTGACTAAATTTTGCCCCAGTAATGCTTCAGAGTGATTGCGTACGACAATCTCAAAATTTTAACGGCGTGGCATATGAACTTGTGTTAGCGATTTTAATGCAGTCAGGAAAGTTTATCAGTAACGAAGTGTCAAGCATGAAATAAAAATTGAAGAGCTATTCCTGAAGTGCAATCTAAATTTAGTATATTGGTTTTCTTCCCTAGGTGCACAGTCCGTATTTTTATTATGGTCTCTCCGTCTTCCAACTGAATAAAATGATTTTTATGGCATACATTTTTTTATTCAAGACATTCTAAGTGTCTTGGGTGGTATTAGAAATATACATCAATTGTCATTCAATTTTTTGTCACTGAGTATTGTTATTATCAGCAAGTGACGATACGAAGGCTTTCCATACTATATTCACATTCCGTTGTAAATATCTCTGATGGTTTCTTTTTTGTACGAACTGAAAATCTTGGCAACAAAGACAACATGGCACAATCGAATATGATCCTTTTTATTACACTTTAAATACCTTGTCATAGGGTGCAGAATTTTTTCTCTAAAGAATACTTGAACGAAAATATTTATCTCGTTTTCAAAAATATTACCTTCATTCATACCTGCGTAAACTATACTAACAAAATTTGCAAACTTCACCAGTATTCAAAATATCTTTATTGTTATTTTGTATGATTATTTTTCTTTATTTTAATTTATAAATATGCTTTCAAGCTTATCCGTCGCTACCCAATTCCTTGTGCAAGGTAGCATTATGATGTCGGAGTCTGTTTATATATATACTAGCAGTTACCCGCGACTTCGTCCGCGTTGAAGAGTGTTGTAATATGATTTTCTTGAGAGGTTTGGTTGCTCGGTGGTTAGGGCGTCCAACTGGAGATGGTAAAGTCCCCAGCTTGAATCCCAGTCTCGGCGAGGATTTTCAAAGGTCCTTAGCTCGACCTTCACATCTGGCATAGGTTGTGTTACGTGAATTACGCCACAATGCTCACTTGGTTCTGATTCCGTGTTGAATTGTGGGTCCTCTATGTCCGGTAGGATTACTGGGTTACGTTAAGAGGCTACGAAAAGGACTGATTGCGGAGACGTAAAGAAGCCTTGTCACCAGATCAATACGACCATAAAATTTATTTTAGAGCTATTTTTATTAGTAATAGTAGTAATAAATGTTGCAATAAAATAACAAAAATCTATGTTCCAGAATTACTTCATTGAATTTTTAAAACAGTAAAAATATTCTGTTTATAAGGAGTATTTTCAGTTTAATATATCCGTATATACAATATTGAGGATTTGTCTCCTAGGTTTTGGCAATTTTCATAGCCCTAGTTTTCTTACATTTCTTTGAAAGATTTGAATTTCGTTTACTCAGCATCTCTTAAAATTACTAATTTCATCTCGCGAATAAAAATGAATATAGTTTTAATTAATGGAAGCTCAAAACGTCAAAATATTAGCAATACATTGACGGTATCGACTAAATATCAACAACAAAAAATACTAACATCCAAACAGCAAATAAATACTTAAGTGGCCCAAGGACGTTTCCGTTAGTAAAATTGCGATACTAAAATATTAGTTCCATCAACAGAAATTTACTTATTATAGTAGTAAGTATAATAGTAATTGATTCTTTTATCCATAATGATCAGTGGTATTGTGGTAATGGTTTCTCTATATGTGGAAACAACTAATTCTGCGCTAAAATATAAATTTCAATGTTAAAGTAGTAATAGATTGTTTCTTCATAATTGGTTTCTCATTCTGCAAACAGAATTGAATGACTACCGGCGAATTACCACTCCGCTTGTCCGCCACTCCATTATCTGAATAAAACATTAATAAGTTTCAAAAATTTACTTCGGGCAACGCCGCATGGTTCTGCTAAATCGTCCAAGCTTACTATAGATCTTTTGATACAATATCGGTACAAAGCGATACATGATGTCACTAAAATGGCGCTCGTGAAAGAAGCTTAAATAACTAATCATGTTTCAGTTCTCATTCTGGCCCAGGCTGCGTTTTAAAATTACCGCTAGAAAATCAATGCTTCCATCACTTGCACATTAATACATTCACTATATTGTATGTTAGTGACGTCATGAATAGCGAAATAAAATTGTTTTATTATTAACACAGTAAATTAAATACTGAATACATCTAAAACTACATTCAGCCGCATGAACTATGTCGTCAGCTTCATGACAGTTATTGAGGTAACGTAATTAAAAAATTTATACTAAAATGCTTTTAACTTACAGTGCACAACGGAAAGTCCACAATTCTCTACGGTCGTTAATATTGCTGGTCAAATTTATATCGCGATAAAGTGACTTTTATTGCTCGTGATTTAGTAAGGTGTATAATTCAATTAATTGTGATAGTAATTTATGATATACTAATTAGGAATTTTGATATAGAAAATTCTGTTACTACTCGAAATGTAGTTCCAGAGCATTTAATGTTTTGAGATGTGTTCGTATGGTTTGAATTTGTAGCGGCAATATTAGCACAAATAGTGTTTTGGTTGAAATGCTGCCTGGACCAGAATGTTTTTGTTACAACAGAATGCAGAAGGAATTTAGTTATTATTAGTAATAAGTAAGCAGCTTTCATATGCTCCGTGCAAATTAGGTGTATTGTGTTGTAAACGACTTCCAGTGTTACTTAATGAAACAATAAGTTTATACATTAGCCTATTGAATACATTCGTTTTAAGTGTAGCATTCGAAAGATATTTGCAGAATATTGAAGTAAAAAAGCAGTAGACTAATATTTGTACAAAAATTCTGAACGAAAAATAAAAAGGGTTAGCTAAGTTTTAAATTTCGGCAAAAATAATTTGTAATACAAAGACTGTATAGTAACAAAAAAGAAAAGGAAATAAATTAAACCGAGATAGAATGGAATCCTTTACACTTTTATAAAAACGACATTTGGGGCACTTTAAGTGAACCTACTTTCGTGCTGGTATAGTCATAGCATTTTACTTTTTTTCCAAGCTTTGATTTTTTATATTTATTATAACGCATATATTACGAACGAAATTATGGTGTACTATTTGATATGTCATACTATTTATGT
>CM061920.1:279694977-279775197 GCA_031002005.1 Vandiemenella viatica
TTTCATATGCTCCGTGCAAATTAGGTGTATTGTGTTGTAAAACGACTTCGTGTTACTTAATGAAACAATAAGTTTTAACATTAGCCTATTAATACATTCGTTTTAAGTGTAGCATTCGAAAGATATTTGCAGAATATTGAAGTAAAAGCAGTAGACTAATATTTGTACAAAAATTCTGAACGAAAAATAAAAAGGGTTAGCTAATTTAAATTTCGGCAAAAATAATTTGTAATACAAAGACTGTATAGTAACAAAAAGAAAAGGAAATAAATTAACCGAGATAGAATGGAATCCTTTACACTTTTATAAAAACGACATTTGGGCACTTTAAGTGAACCTACTTTCGTGCTGGTATAGTCATAGCATTTTACTTTTTCTTCCAAGCTTTGATTTTTTTATATTTATTATAACGCATATATTACGAACGAAATTATGGTGTACTATTTGATATGTCATACTATTTTATGTACGCTAATGAAAACATCTCTTTGCGAACTTGACAACAGTACCTACCTTTTTTTTTTTAATTTAAGGTTAAATACAGATTTATATTTCCTGATTCCAAACTATTATTTGTCAAGTGCGTCGGTTTTATGGGTTTTAAACTAAACACAAACTTGCATATGTAAGAAGGTTCTTGCTTTTATTTCTGAAAAGCAGTGTTTGCGATTTACGTAAAAAGCAAAGAGTAAACGTGGCACGGCTATCTAAGAAGTAGGAAACTCTTTGTTGATTCCGAATTAATATTAATGTCAATTTCTAAAAGAACTATGCGTTTCTTGCGGGATAAAATCTATCCTGTGTCACTTCGCACGCAATTAACAGACTTCATGCCAAATTTCATTTAAAGATGTTGAGTTATTAAGGAGTTATTGATTCCAGAAGTACATCCAAACACACATCCGAAATTTTCCATTTTCTCATTTAAAGATATATATATATATACGGTTTTTAGATCCGATAACAATGCCACACTTGGTCGCACTTCTCATGTTACTTCATAAGAAGTGATGCGAGCACGATATCCTGATGATAGCACGTGAAGCAGTGCAGATGTGGCAGAAGTGTGCTAAATGTTGCAGCCGGCAAACACCGGAAATGCCTCGTTGATGCTGCAGCGACACGTCATCGCCTCCCACCAAGTGTGTCCCGCCAGGGTCAACAGCACACAACAAGTACATTCTACTGTCTCTGCGTTAGTGCTTTATGAGATGTAAAGCTTGCTGAGGTATATATTGCCAGCATTCGTCTAGAATGACGTTTGAAAAACAGATCAAACAGAATATGGAAACCGGTAATAAAACCTACGAACTCACGAATGCACAGTCCTGCAGCGAGCTCTCGGAGCAACAACTTCCTGGTAGTTTACGTTTCCTGGTGAAGTTATAACCGAAAGCTAGCTAATCGGTCGCGGTAAACAAGTAGTGTGTGTGTGGTAGACGTAATAGTTTACCAAGAAATACAATCTACTGTGTTTCTAGGTGAAAACAATCGATTGGTAATCGTGCTCATCTAATATACTAGTCCGTGTGACCGTCACCCACAATGTTCGGTGGGATGTACGGTGAAGGTGGAACTTGTGGCCTTCAGGACCACACATCAGAATTTGAAAATCATAGTGGCACGCCAACCGGGTCGGTAATTGCAGCCGCGTTGAACACAGTCAGCAACCAACAAACTGACGAAGCCATTCCAATCGAGTCTGTGAATTATCAGTTCAGTGTGGTACCAGACGATCCCATGCTCGGTAGCCAAAGCATAAGTAACAAGCCTGCTAAACGCCAGGTACCAACAGAAGAAGATGTAAGAAAATCAACCCATGCAGCAGAGAAAGTCGCACGGCTCTCAGCGATACATTCAGCAGCCCAGCAGCCGATGTCTACTGTCAACACGACACCAACAACGTCAGCAACTCCAATAGCACCAGTAGTACCAGCAACAACAGCAACACAAGCGGCAACTGCACCCTCCATTTCCGGCAGCAGTCTACAGGACGCGCAGCAGAATACATCAAGCTACAGGTACGACGCAAGCGATTACGGCCCATTTATAGTTTTTGTAGAGGGGAAGGAGAAGAACATAGGCCGGTTACATCCAATGGTTATAGGAAAGCTACTACGTGAGCAAGGTATCCTAAGATCAAATCATCTTTTGAACATCACGAGTTCTGGTCGTAATAGAATAAAAATTGAAACAAACAGTAGTGCGGCGGCAAATAGCCTCGTAACATCGGAAGTCTTCGCTAGAAACAATATGGTGGCTTACATCCCAAAGTTCATGGTACACAAACAGGGTGTAATTAGGAACGTGGACATCTCCCTGAGTGACATAGAAATACTCTCAGTGATAGAATGTGAGGCCCAAGTAGTAGGTATCCGACGGTTCAATAAAAAAGTTGTAAAACAAGGTAAACAGGAACTTACACCACTTCCCGTATGTGTATTAACATTTAAATCTCAGCTGCTGCCTAAATTTGTCTACATCCACGGGGTTCGCTGTAATGTTGAGGTTTATATCCCATCAGTTACCCAGTGTTACAAATGCTTGCGTTTCGGTCATGGGAGCAATCAGTGCCGAAGCCAAACGCGCTGTGGTTTTTGTGCATCCGATCATAGCATTGAGTCATGTCCTAAAACGTCCCAACCTAAGTGTGCTCTGTGCTCTGGCCAACACTTAGCCACAGATCGACTGTGTCCCGTATATCAGAAGACGAGAGCCATTAAGCAATATATGGCGTTGAATAATGTCAGCTATAGCGAGGCCACAGCTATACATGAGAATAGACCCTACGCTCAAGCTGCAACCAACATCAACTTGCAGTACAATAGTCCAACTGAATTTCCGCCTCTGCCGGTCATGCACTCTTTTCCTGTCAACAACTACCAACAACCAACCTACCAGCTAGCCTCATTTGATAACAGGCCACACACAAGGGCGGCAGCAACCCCTCCACAGATTGTCTCCCAATCTCCGGTACTGTCTAGGACAACAGAACATGTCGCTGTTCCCTATGAGGACAACCCCGCAGAATAATCAGTCCAAGCCACTGCATGGGACAAACCCAGTCCCACTTAGACGAGACAACATGGTACCTCCGGGAATTAATTCAAAAGTCGTCCGACCTCAACAGATCACGACACATAGCAATACAAATAACTGGAAAGATTACCAGCAATATCACATTCCTAGCCAAAGACCAACGGTGCCCTTACAGAGTAATTTAACCAGCACCGTCAATAACATGGAGGATCCTCCAGCCACATCAGACAGGCATCGCCTAATAGAAATAATGCTTAATTTCATTACCACGCTGCTACAGCAGATACAATCTGGAGGAGGGACACTCCCAATCGACGCAATAAGGGATAATATTAGTAGGATTATAGAATCCACAAGCAACCTGCACGGTACAGAGGAAGAACTAAGCAACAATGGCGGGGAATAGGGAAGTGAAGAATCTTTTATTCTGGAACGCACGTTCTGTCCGTTCCAACAAAGAAAGTTTGCACCATCTATTAAATCGTACGATGTATGTGTTGCCGGAATTGCAGAAACGTGGCTTAAACCTAAGGAACAATTCAACATCCCTGGCTATAATACCGAGCGATACGACAGAGCAGACGGTTACGGTGGAGTGGCTATACTAATTAGAAGAAACATACCATTCCGCAGCCTGAAACTAAGGAATGTAATAAATGGTGTAGAAGGATGCGCAATAAGAACGCGCGTTAACGGTATTGAATCGACCATACTAGTAATTTATCGTTCTCCAAATACGATTGTAAGCAAGCAGGTTATTAGCTCCTATGTGAAACAAATCCCCCGACCTGTAATTTTAATGGGCGATGTAAACGGTCATAATCTGGTTTGGGGGAGTGAAAGAACGGACGCTGTCGGAAGACTGATAATGGAGGTAGCAGAAGAAGAGGAACTAGTGGTCCTTAACGACGGCTCGTACACAAGGATATCAAAACCAGGAGAACGGAGATCAGCTGTAGATGTAATTCTGGCGTCGACCCACCTCTCCCATACAGCCGTCTGGACAACCATAAAAGACACCAGTGGGTCAGACCACCTTCCCATTTTTTTCTCTTATCAACGACATCACATAGAATACAAAGGAAGAAAACCCACGTATAGATGGAACATTAAGCGTGCCGATTGGAGCGCCTACAGAAAAGCAGCAAGCAATATATTCTCAAATTTCAAAGAAACCGGGGATACGCAGCGCGACTATGAGAAAATATTAAACGGAATAGAACAAGCGGCTCTTACGACGATTCCCGAAAACCACCCAGTGAAATTAAAGCGAAGAAGATCTGCAGTATGGTGGGACTCAGAATGTACCGCGGCAGTTCAAGAACGAAAACAAGCCCTAAAAATCTATCGACAACACGCAACGGAGGAAAACTTTATTCTTTTAAGTAAAATTCAGGCCAGAGTAAAACGCTTCTTGAAAAGGAAAAAGCGGCAAAAGTGGATAGCCTTTTGCGAAAACTTAAACCGTAACACCTCCCCGATCACTGTGTGGAACGAGATAAGAAAATTCCGTAATTCATCGAGTAACTGCTCAACTCATACCGCAACGCAAGAGGTGTTAGAGAAGATATTGGAGAAGATGACACCACCGTCAGTAACAAACAAGATCTGCCTACAGGAAAATACATCCAATGAACAGATGCTACAGCCATTTAATCTGGAAGAGTTCGAAACGTCTGTCAGTAATAGTAAGAACACATCGCCTGGGCCAGACAACATCCATTACGCCATGCTCAAATATCTACCAAGAAAAGGCAAGCTAGCAATCCTAAAAGTAATGAACGACGTTTGGTTACGACGCATTGACATCGAATCTATGAAAACTGTAAGAATAGTCCCTATCCTCAAACCAGGCAAGGACCCATGCGACCCGGCATCATACAGGCCGATTTCTCTCATGTCTTGTATGTATAAAACCCTGGAGCGTATGATTAGGCTCAGAATAGAGTGGCACGTGGAACACTATATAAAACTCCCCCATTTTCAGTACGGTTTTCGCAGAGGCCTGGGTACGCTTGACGCTCTGGCACACCTAGTTACTGAGTTACAAGAGAGCTTGACAGCTAACAAGTACACAACGTGTGTGTTTACAGACTTGACTGGAGCATATGATAATGTTGTTCCAGAAATTCTAGTACAAAAACTCCTCCTAATGAAACTGCCTGAAACATTTATATTAAATCTTTGGAACATTCTGCAAAATAGAGTTCTGATAATTATGACACCAACTGGCAAAATTGGTCCTCGGCGTACAAGTTTTGGGCTCCCGCAAGGGTCTATCCTGGCACCACTCCTGTTCATAATATACTGTAGTGACATTGGCATAACACTGTCACCAGATACCTGGTTTATACAATATGCGGACGACCTTTGCATTTACAAAACATCCAGGAACCTTCAGGACACCTATTTCTATCTTAGCCAAACGCTAACTAAACTCAAGACTTGGCTAAAGGAAAACGGACTCCAAATATCACCAGAAAAATCCGCAGTAATAACCTTCACCCGGCATAAGGTACTGGCAGCTGAAAACATAAGACTCGGACCATATACATTGCCACTCCTAAAGTGTATCAAATATTTGGGATTATACTTAGACAACAAGCTAAGATGGACGCGTCAGATATGTGAAATAGTTGGGAAATGTGATAAAGCAATAAACATACTCCGAGCCACTAACGGTGCTTGGTGGGGGGCTGATCCCAAAATCTCAATAGCTCTCTACAAAGCCATGGTGCGACCTCACCTAGATTATGGCTGTGTACTTTACGGATCCGCGTCCGATCAACTTCTGAACCGCCTGGATAAATGTCAGTACCGAGCTCTTCGACTCTGCTTAGGGGCATTCCTGTCGACGCCAACCAATGCACTGCTAGCCGAAACCAATGAAATGCCACTCGCACTGAGGCGCCAATATCTCAGTAAAAAGTTTATAATAAAACAGTTCCAGAAAACCGGAAACCCGCTTACAATAAAAATACGCGCCCTGTGGGCAGTAACATCAACCTCTGCTTACTGGACCCACAGGAACAGCCCACCCCTAGTTGCGGCCATCTGCTGAGCTTAATGAATATCAGACACAAGTGTTCTCTCTCCCAAGATTACCATGTTACGAAGTTGACTACGAAACCCATATGATCCGGAACGAGATCGTAGAAAATCTGAGATATTCAGAGAACGCCCTTAGCAACAATAATCTTCTAAATGACTACCTAAGTGGTATGGGTCGAGTGGTATATGATATATACAGATGGGTCAAAGACTGGCAACATGGTTGGGAGTGCCTTTTTTGACAGCACTAACATAGTGGAAAGGTTGTTTAAGCTGCGTGAGGAAACATCCTCTTTCACAGCCGAACTGTTTGCAATACTTAAAGCGCTGGAATATGCGCTAGAGATGCGCATTCAGAATACAGTTGTTCTTACAGACTGTAAAGCGGCATTGCAAAAACTGGATGATGGAATCAAAGATAGAGGGAGGACTCCACTTTTGTATAACATAATGGAGTTGATGACCGACATAAAGAAACAAGGTATGAAGATCTCCTTTATCTGGGTCAAGGCGCATGTCGGACTACATGGCAATGAAAGAGTGGATGCTCTTGCAAAAATAGCCGCACAAACAGGAAACCCAGTTGAACTTCTAATAGGAAGTGATCTAATCCCACTATTTCGCCAAAAATGTATGGAGACCTGGAATGATATGTGGAAATCCACTAACCAACACAAAGGAGCACATTATAGGCAGATACATCCGTCGATACCAAGGACACAGTGGTTCCAAAAGAAATACGCCACAAAAAAAGCAGTCACCACAATATCGAGACTAAAATTCAACCACGGGAGATTCGGAAGCCATCTATACAAAATAAAGCTAGTGAACTCCCCTTTTTGTCAATGTGATGGGCAGTCCGAGGCCGACACAAACCATATATTCTTTGGATGTAATAAATACAAGGAAGAAACGGACACCTTTTGGGAAGACTTGAAACATTGGGGTATAAGATATCCAGTCAATGTCAGCCATCTTCTTGCCTTAGGAAATATTTCTATATACCAAAAGATGGTGCAGTTTATTACAAGAAACAATATAGAGATATAAACGGGAGATCCCACCCCACTCTTCAATATTGCAAATAGTTACCGTTCATGGAACACTAGACGGTAATGGTTTTATTACATTTTAACCTAATAAACTATAAAAATCATGTATTATCAAAATTTACTGTGAAAATGTTTAATCTTTAACTCTCCATCTAACCATCTTTATAATTTTATGTCCTCATTGTTGATGTGTACTTTCTTAATGTTATGTAAATTATTATTTCTGCTGTATACCATCCGTAAAGTGTGTTTGATCTTATAATATAAACAGTGATTTGTATATATGATTGGGTAAATGTGAGCGAATCAGTGTATATGTATAAATAGAATGTATATTGACTGTATGGCCAACAGGCCAAGTGTCAATAAATAAATAAAAAAAAAAAAAACAAAAAAAAACTCACGAATGATGAACTAAAAAGTTGTTTCTCAACGTGAAAAACAAACTACATGTTATTCATGCAGTGTATTTTAAACGCTGCAGCAAATTTTTACTTATCTTTTGATTGGTTTATTAGCGGACAATAAAAAGGTAATTTATCTTATTACTCAGTTTTTGGAGTTAACAGAAGAAAATGTTGAAGAATATTGTGACGTTTGTTTTCAGTTGTTTATGACAAAAGATATTACTAACAAGATTAATTTGTTCTTAAATCATCATAAGAAAAAAATATCAGTTTTTGCCTTGTGGAGATACAATATTATTATCTCTGCTTACTGTTATGATTTAATTAGTAATGTTATTTATGGTGCTCATGGGATATAAGCGTATCTTACACTGATCTAAAGTAGCCATATTTTGCAATTTAACATTTATTCTTGCACAGAAAACACGATGTGAAAAATAAATTACTATTTACGTGCATAGTGCATCGTGTGCACACAATAAATCAAAATTAAAATACAAAGAACAGTTTTTGCCCGGAAAGAAATTCTCATATTCATGGTTCAATTAACTTTATCAAAACAAAACCAATATAATATGATATGATTTACTTTATCTGATCGGTCTAGTGGATCAGTAGTTAAGGCGTCTGAATGGAGACTCCCCGGTTTAGGATTTTCGAAGCCTATATTGGGGATTAAATTACGGTGGCCTATATGGTAGTCAGATAAACTATATACTAAGTTATGGTCTCTTCGTAACAGCATGTAACATAATATGACAGAGGCGTCCTGTTAATCAAGGACGCATTTAAATAAATTGATCTCATATTAACTGAATTTATACAGAAATATATATATCTTATGTACTTAGCTGCACTTGAAAACACGCAGGAATTACGAAGTCTTATATATATTAAATAAACATACATGTTTATTTATTATCTGTACATTCGAATAGTTCGTTTTTTTTTGAGTTTATAAAGAACTGCTTTTTTTGTGACATATTCCTAAATACATTCTTAAAAAAAATCGTACATGTTGCTTAGCATATACCAAATTCAGCACGTAATCGTATATTCTGTGAGAAATATCTGAGGGAAAACTCCTCACTTTTCCCACCTCAAAGATACACCTGGTCAGTGTTCAACTTACTGAAGGATACGGTTCTCTCAATGGGAACTAGCTAAACATCACAAGTGGGGCCTACATATTGTGTGAAATCCCGAGATAGACATTTCTCATATGTTACTGGTCACAAGATGCGTCTAATTCCTATATAGAATTGAACGCTCCATTACTCAAGTGAACAGGCATACATGCCCCGGAGGTCTCGACTGCTTGGCAGACACGTGACTAGAAAGACATTCCTAGATTCCCTACAACCGTCGTCGCCTGACGGACTGATTACTCGCGAGGGGCTCACTGATTCTCGGGATGTGAAGACCTCTCAAGTATTCTCTGAAGTGTATATGTAAACTAGGTATATAACGGATATCCGCATCCCCAAGTGCGGAACTTTCGCGTGAAATCCTACATCCGCTTTCACACCCGCATTTTTAATTCGGATGTATAGCGGATGTTTTGTTTACATTGCAATATATATATCATTCTTTTCTCTTTATAAGAGATTTTGCCCATCGTCGATTAGCCACCAAAAAACAGTGGTTGCTTTTTTCTGACGATCTTGTAATAAAAGTAACGATGAACTGAACGGTGTTATTACCTAAGCGACGAATTTACAAGTTTGAACTTGTATGCAAAGGTTTTTTATTATTATTATTTATGCTTGTCGCGTGCCAGCCAGTGAATTGCGCTAAGCCAGCGACCGAATTACATCAATCACTGTTTTTTAACGCATGTTACCCAAGCCAGCTCGTGGTAATGTATATAAGCCCGTCGCTGGGGGGGGGGGGGTACAAAGTACAAACAGAGATCTCTCGACCCACGGAATTAGTGCACTCCACTGGACTGGCTGGCGGCAACTCACCACTCACAAAGTAAGCTGACTTATTGTATTTTCTACCTTCGGCCTTAAAGATAACTCAAGTTGTTCGGCTGCATAATGACGGTGTGGCGGTGTCTGGAGGCTGTCAAAAAATTCCTAAGACTATCAATTGAGGGACTTAGTCTGCCTAACCACCCCCTCCCGCTCTGAAATCCTCTAACCCGAAGGTTCTAGCACCGCTCGGCAATACCAGGGTTAGCTATAACCACTGTAGAGGCGTTGCCCGGAGTTCTAAGAGAACTGGGAACGAGACATGCTTAACGTCTCTCAACAGCGAGGTCTTGATGGGGACAAGGAATGGGAAGGAATTCGGCCATGGCCTTTTGAAGGAAGCATCCCGGCATTTGCCTGGAGTGATTTGGGAAACCATGGGAAACCCAAATCTGGATACCCGGACGGGGATTCGAACCGCCGTCCTCCCGAATGCGAGGCCAGAACGCTAATGTATGTAAAGTAAAGCAGCCTATTCACGGTCCAACTTATAGGATATCCGTATAGAACTAGGATTCGTTCACCCATTCAAGCTTCTAGAAGGGGTTCAACAAGATGTTCGAAGCAATCCTTTCCACTCACATTCGGGAGGACGTGTGGTCGAATCCCCGTCCGGGCATCCAGATTTGTGTTTTCCATGGTTTCCCCAAATCACTCCAGGCGAATACTTCCTTTAAAAAGCCATGGCTGAATTCATTCCCGTTCCTAACCCCGATCCTTTCACGCTTCCAATGACCTCGACGTCGAAGAGGCCTATAATCGAAGTAAAAAAAAAGCGAGCACGCAGATGAGCATTGGCGTGGCCTTGTGCTTGACGCTTGAATTAGTTGAGCCACGAAGTTCATTTGACAAATATTAGTTTTTATACGCGTGCATAGTGATGTAAATAGTTTAGTTCATTTGTGAAATCATCCCACGTATTTTTCTGTTGAAAGATGAGGCAAAAATAAATCAGTATGGGAGTATTATATGGAAATGATCTTTACTTATGAAAAAAGATAGAATTTGGCATAAAATGCATACGTATTTTGATTTTAAATTTATTTTTGATAAAATATTAAAAACCTGAATAATTATAAATTTATTTTTCCACCTCCGCATCCGCAAAACATCCGCTTCGGCAAAACATCCACTTCCGCAAAACATCCGCTTCCGCAAAACATCCGCTTCCGCAAAACATCCGCTTCCACAAAACATCCGCTTCCGCGGATGTCAAGCACTGATCATTCACATCTGCTTCCGCATCAAGAAACGTGACCTCCGTTACAACCCTAATGTGAAAACCACTTCAAAGATACCGGTGCCAGTAAAATGTCGTTTCTGAGTCATAGCGATGGATATTAGATAGTGGGCTACGTTTCCAGCGACATATGGCATCTGATGCCAGCTAAACATTGTCTCCGAAAAGGTGCTATAATAGAAGCAGAGCAACAGGAGTGTCGGGGAGGCAGGGCAGAATTTGTGTTTGGGGGCCGAGGCAGGCCTTTTCGACGGGAGAGTGCAAACGACAGATGAGCGCATACCCAGCTGCCTGATGACGCAATACACAGCACGTTGATGATATTGGCAGGGGACTGCTGCCATTGTAAGGGGTCTGTAGGCCACGTATACCCACGGGCCAATTCCATTCTCTCTACCGTCAGCGAAAAGCTGTCTTCTCCACGTATCATTAAGCAGTAAACTTGAGTCAATCTTGGCGGGCTAGACGTACCATAAAATAGCTGATTACTCCATATCTCGCTACAGTGATGAGTATAGCTTTTGATTGTTAAATTAATCAATTGCAAAGCTCTGTCTGAGTAAAGATAATCTTATGTTCATATCCGAAATGTTGTTTCCCATAATATCGTACCTATCAGCAATAAATCGAAACTTACATCTGGCAAATACAGGGCGTTCGCCGGAAAACGCTACCCTCCCAGTCTGTTGCCGTCGGCAACTTGCTCGGTCAGTCGTGCCAGCAACTGCCGCCACACGGCACCGTGAATCACCGCACTGTTTAACACCTCCGCTGCCCCAACAGTGCAGTGACGCAGTATAATTTGGACCCTTACATTGTTAAGAACGGTTTCATTGCATTGTAGCTAGTTTGTGACTTCAGTCTCTTATTAATCAGTGTTGTGAATAAACGTTTCTTTGCGGTTTGGCTGGTTTGGGGCTTCATACTCTTACTAATCTGTACCGTGTTTGAGTGTGAGTAAAATTATGGTACGTTACAGTTTGCAACAAAGAATATTTCTCTACGATACATATGTGAAGAAGAAGTCGTTTAAAAAGTGTCGCAGTAAATTTCGTCGCGAATTTCCTGGCGCTTTACTGCCAGCTAAATCAACAATTCTGCGTCTGGTTAAAAAAGTAAGAGAAAAGGGTTCATTTTTTAACAAAAAGAGACTGTCGGTCAACCGTATTCTCACAGAGGAGAAAATTGACGATATCGCTTTTCGACTAGAACAGTCACCCAAAAAATCATTAAGTCAGTTAGGGCAGCGTGTGTCTCGAAATATGTTCAGAAGATGTGAAATGTGCATTACACAAGAGGGTCAACACTTCCAGCATCTTTTATAAGGTAAGCTAATGAATTACGTCACATTTAAATGCTTAGCACATACAAGTGTATGAAGTTTATGAAGCGTAATTATTATGAAATAGTCCGCCGCCAACGGTCGAACAATGCCGGAAGCTGACCGCTGACTCGCCGGGAGCAGTTTCTTCCTTGTAGCGCTAACAGTGGGTTGCGTTTCCCGGCGAACGCCCTGTACAAATAAATTTTACCTTCTCTATTTACTTACAAATCCACATGGTTTTTTATCATTGATGCCTTACTAACCATATAATTGCTTGGTCAATTTCGCAACAGGAAGTCATGTCATCACCAATCGAAAGCTGTATCATGTTCGTAGAGATTAAAACACAGATGGTTGGTATTTCCACCAGCAAAGGTAGTAAGGCATATTGCACCTGTATACAAAATAGTAAGAAGAAAACTGTATCAGGTACAAGGATCGAGCAGTTATAGAAAACGAAGATTGTGATCACCCCAGTTATAGTAGATTCTTTTGGTTCCATATCGCGTAGTCTAAGCAAAAATCTATGAAAGATACTAGGATAATCGAATGAAGGGGTCATGCAGATGATTTAAACAATGGAAATTGCGCATTTATTGCGGGAAGTGTTGGAGAAACAAAAACAGATTTGATCATTTATTAAATTTCTGGTTGCTTCTTAGACTGACTGAAGTCAGCACTAACATCTTTGCCAAAGAAAACAGAGAGGTAACAAATTATTACGATTGAACTAATAGTATTGCTAAAATTAAACACGGACAATATATCAAAGTGGATAAGTTGCTAACTACAGAATTTTTTATCCAGGAAACCCACCAGTAGTTAATGAAAGAAGGTTAATATAGACAATTATTAGGGTATATACTTATGCGACGTTAGTAGGTGAAAGAATGGCCAAAGGGTTTTAAACTATCTGCACCCGTCACGGTATTTTACAAGAAAATAAATAAATTGACTAAAAGAGGTGAAATCCATTTAAAAAATAATCGATATCTGCAAACTGGTAACTTAAATTAAACAGCAAAATGTGCTACGTAATGCCAATACGTTATAGCACTAACCAAATGATTCATGGTTGAAAATCGTTAACGAAACATATCAGGGTAGGCCCTATAATCTACAACATCAATACGAAATTTAGACAATGGACAACACACTACAACGGTAAACAGCAGAATCAATACAGTTCTAAGTTTGCAGAGAACAATTAACTGTGATTCAATGCGTCTGCAGATATTTTTTTAATCCTTGAAGAGAGCGCAATTATACTTTTCATTTCATGTTGGTTTTAAAAAGAAATTCTTAGATCTGTACTTAAAAGACTATTAGAATTTTACTCTTAACCGAATACTGTAACCCTGACTTGTGCAGGTTCTTTGTGAAGCAGATAACAAAATCGATGATAAACCACCTACTCGGTGAACATGACATTTTGGCTTAAAGTCTCCTGTCTGGTGGTTCGTTTTGCCAGTTTCGAAGGATGGTGCTTCACTGAGGTTTATCACCAGCGTCGAGCCCCAGTTAAATGCGACTCGTAGAAGTCCCCTGTCTGGGCCCCTATTTTCAAGCCGAGTTCTAGGAACCCCTGGCTCTAGCCCACGCGAAGCTCAACAGGCATTTGCCGGCAACCGCGGGTTTCTCCGAAATCTGCTGTCGCTGTAGTACATCCAGTGCAGCCAACATGCGCCCAAGGTCGACAAACAGAAGGCGGTAAGTCGAAAATATTTGCCTTCCCGTCTGAGAGAGGCAATCGATCCATCAAGGACAAAAGGGCAGCTTGCAAACAGCCGATTATATCCTTAAGCGCACAGACAAAAAGAAGCTTTAGAGGAAAATTATATTAGCTTATTAAAAGCAGATCTCAAGTGTTTTCAGGGGCCTAATAAATAGGTTTAAACAAATCAAGCATTAAACTTTCATCATGTATTAACCTAACCTGAATCCCTGTATCATACAGGTTTGCATGCAATCCGATTCACGGAACGCCCTTAGCTGCCTTAGCCTTATCTGAGATCAAATTGACAGTAAGGCCTTGTGAGTATTTAAGCCTACACCATGATCTGACCCGGAAACGTTAAGATCACCAATCAAATGCCTTATTTTTTACTGTGGGGAGACAACTTATTTGTTATTGCTGAGGCTTTTGGACGCGTATGAAATGTGATTATTGGCCCCCTAAGACAATACTGACTTAATGGCACCAGAACCCAAAAAACTAAGTAAAAGTGTGTAAGCCTCAACAGATCAGTCATACTAACACTGTACAACTTCAGCAGACCGCTCTCCATTTCTTGAAATATACTATAATGTGTTGAGATGTACGCGTTATAAAGTTGTTGGTGGTTTAATTAATATGATAAATAATCAGTCCACGATATAGTTCAGTTTAACATTTGTTTTTATTTTCAAAGAAAACACGACGTCAACGATACTATTTTCATTAATACATACCATCCAGTGATTGTATACAACACTTCTTCCACAGACAATACAGTTCTTGGTCGTCGTAAAATTGAGTCGGTGAAAAAAACTACTCCTCTGTCTAGAGCAGTGTTTCCCAACCTTTTTTGGGTCATGTCCCACTTTCAACATTTTTTGCCCCCCATACATAATTTTTAATAAAAAAATTATTTGTTATTAAAGAAACTGATATAGGATGGTTTTTGAAAGAAAACACTTTAATATTATCATAAAACACAGTAAGTAAAATTAAAAAACATATAATGAAATACTAAATTTCAAATTCAAAAGATTTATAATAAACATTTATTATGGCAATTTAGTGTGATCCTTTTAAGAATTTGCTTTTTTGCTATATTTTGTAACCATATCTGGCATTGCGTTTAAATAACCCAAAGAGAAAGCGGTAAAGTCGTATCAAGTCAATTTCTAAATTGCCCCCTAAAAAAACCAAATTGCCCCCCAGTGGGGCGTAGGCCCCACGTTGGGAAACACTGGTCTAGAGTGTTCGCTTTATATAAGCAACATCGAAATTTCTAGAACACTTCAAAAGATTCCGACAGATATTTCTCGAACATTAACAATACTTAAACAATTGAAACCTATTAAAACAATCAGAATTAATGCATAATCATTTACCATCATTACAAAATGGCCAGAAATGGAAATTGAAGATACTTAAACACAAAATTGTTCACAGAAATCATTTTCAACTGTAGCAAATTGTCCTTTAGACATCGTAACTTGCATTAATACTTGGAATTACGAACATTTGAGCAATTCTCTTGTACAATTCGGTTCTTAAACGTATTAAATGGCCTTTAAAAAAATTCATTTCATGAAACAAACTCTAATACATTGATTTACAGGAAATTGCAAAACAAACCTACCAGATCAAATTCAACCAAACTCTAGCTTACTACAAATGATTCATAAAATACAATTCCATTTAATTTTAGGTTTCAGGACTGTTACAAAGTTCTCTTGTTAATAATTACTGATTATTTCTTTAGTTATTGTGACACATTATCATTTTAAGCTGAAATTGATGATGAAATGAGGTTTTGTAATTAATTTAAGGGGACAGAATTTATTCGGTTAAAAAAATATTAATGCAGATCTGTTATGAATAGTTTAAAATCTGTGCAAAACACATAAGATTTCAGAATCTCTTAAACTTCATATTGCTTACTGATAGGCAACTTCTTTGCGGAGCAGTAGTTAGTTATATATACTTTAATATTGATCGTACCACTAGCTGATGGCTAGTTGCGTGAAATGGTAAACTTGCAGGGTGAGCTGTCACCAGCCTGTCTCGAGTATTCAGGGGAGAGATACTGTTTACCTGCTACCTTTAAAACTGCTACGTCTCACACTTCACCGCGATCGGTTTTGTATACATCTGATTTCGAGACTGTAAAAGGTCGCACGGATTAATCTATCAAGGTGGTTGTGAAATTCCCCCTCCATCTCTGCAGGTTCCAGACACACTACAGACTGGCTTCTACCATGTCAACTCCTGACTGCTATTTCAGTAACGGTGATTTAGGAGATCCTATTTTAATGACAGAATTTGATAGAGCTTTGAATCATTTGAAGTCATACAAAACGGTCGGAATTGAACCTCCAGTACGATGGGCCCTTGTGGTTACCGTTCACCTACGAAGTTAGTTCGGAAAGCAAGAGATTATCATGCCGATAATCTGGTTAAGGGATGTTTTAAGTATTTAGTGCTCAATTGGAGCTACATTCCCTTATCAACATTTTTAACTAAGCATTGCAGCCGTCTTTTGGTGTCTTTTAATTTCTTTTAAAAATACAAAATGAGACAATCATTCGTGTTTATACGTGGAGTAATTAACAATCTGGCCCTGTATTTGATGCTTCTTATAAAAACGTCTTTTAATCACAGAAAAATGTCTGTATTGTGCACATAGCAGAATCCAGATTCTCCAACCACGTAGGATTCGAATCCTTTATTCATCTGTACTGGAAGCAGAGGGGAAGTGGTCACTTTATACTTTCCTCAAAGCTGCATTCCAACACCTGAATTACTCTGGTTGAATATGTACGAGTATATACTGCAAATTCATTCAAGTAGGTCATTAAAATCTTAGTGCTTCATAACAGTTTAAAAGCTTTCTTTGTCTTTTATGTCAGTATTTTTTTTTTCTTATCGGTTAGGCTCTACGCCTTGACGTTATCTTTGTCATTAGAGGCGGGAAAAGACTGGGGGCAAGGAACGGGAAGGAATTCTGCTATGACATTTGAAGGAATCATTCCGGCATTTAACTGGAGTGATTTCGGGAAATCATCGAAAACCGAAATCGGGAGGCTCGGATGGGGATTTAAGCCCGCGCTCTCCCGTACGCCAGACCAGAATATTACCGCTCACCCACTACATTCAATCTTGAACACAGATGTCGATGCAAATTATTCCGTATATCAATGATAAATAAATTTAAAGACTGTCGCAAGACATGTTTGCGTTATTGTGGAAAGTAATTATGCCCAAAATTTTCGTGAAATTACTTATTTAATTATTTCCCAAAAGATGATTGTGTTGTTTTCAAACCAGTCAGAAGTAAAATAATCAGTTACATTCGAACATTAATATTCAACAAACTATTCGTACAGTCTAATTAATATTTTGAGTTTATCTGCATTATTGCGCAATAAATATGGCACAGGGTATTCGGCTCGTGGACATACTTTCACGCTGAATTGGGTACAATGTGACGATGCCAAAAACTTATGTTAAATAATCTGATTAGTCCATGTAAAGTAAGTCACTAAAAAAAGCTACTATATCGGTGGATTTAATTTTCAATTTCCTTCTATATCTCTGCTTATTAAAGTTTCAATTTTTCTTCTTTCATACCCTAGCAATGTATACGTTTCGATTCCATGAATTTTTAAGCTCCCTATGTGTACTGAAACATCTTTCTGTGATATATATCAATGTTTCATACTCAAAGGATATCAGGTTTTGAAGCAAACTCTTTGTGCTAGTGCTAAAATGTGCTTAATATCTGATTTGCTTCGTTTGTAATTTTAATTGTTAAATAACAAACTTCACTTTGTACTTCTCCTTTATTTCGTTAATTTGTTCTAACTTGGAATTAAGAATCTTGCTAGTCGTGCTACTTCTGGTGCAATCGTGACTTTTGTTGTATTCTGTTCTGTTAACTGTAAAACATTGATACAAACGTATCAGACTGGAAGCTATCAGAACAATAGCGAAACTGGGATGGGACAATTAGAAAGACGGAGAAGAATGTTATCTATTGCCAAAAAACTGAGGTTGCAACAGCTGTGATGCAATATTTCCATCCTCAGTTACAGGGTACAGAAAGTCATTTTAACAAAGCATTATTATTGCTAGTATAGTATTTTACTTTATAGAACAAAAAGAAAAGTATGAAAGTTCAATGTAATTTTCCAAGCACTAATTGCGAAACTGCGGAATACACTGACTTGTATATCGCGCGTGGTCTGTTATTATCTGTTTCGATTTCACGCTACTTGCATAGGTCAGATAGGACAGCTGACAGCATATGAAGTGGGCCTAACGCCCGCGGCGAAAGTAAAGCGCACTTCCTCCGTCCGGCCGGCGCGGCGCCCGGGACGGCGGGGCGATGCGGCGCAGCTGGCCTTGGCCGTGACCCCTGCACTGCGCATGCGCCGCACTGCATCCGTCCCACCGCAGTCGATAGCGGCTGTGACCTTGACCTGGTCTCCCGGGCAACGCCTTCCACCAGCCATCTCCTTCCGCATGCGTCAGGGCGGGGCAACAACCACCACTTTCCACACCTACAGCCTACAACCCTGCGTCACTCCATTCATAACTGGTTGAAATTACTTTAAAAAATCGGGAAATCATATTTTTTTCAAAATAAATACGAGTATCTTACAGAGCCTGCCAGTTTATTTTTTATAATTACAGATTAGTACCGTCCAGAGAATAGCGTATACTTGAAACCGAGAAGTTAAATTTCGTACCATTTTTGTGAAAAGAAAACCATTTTTAGCGAGTTTAGACAGCAGATCAGTAAATAAAGTGTCTACAACGCAGACTTTAGTGATTAATACGAACGTTTGGAACGTATTAAGAAAAAAATAATAATAAAATTTAAAAAAATAAACACCACAACGCGTTCTGGTTTCCTGAAAACGGCCACAACACGTTGGTTTATCAGTATCTATCAGTATCTAACTCTTTGTGTTCACGAGGAACTGTTCCAGGTTGCATTTAGTATATACGATTCTTCTTACACGTCGCGTTAAAAGGCTCTAAAAGAAATAAAAATGTGAGTCGTCATGTGTCGAGAATTGACCTGGACCAAACACAAATTTCGCGTTATGCTGTTTTGATTTCGTCAAAATGCGTTCTGGCTTTTTTTTTTTTGGTGTGTTCCATAATCCGAATAACGTGTTGTGAACGTATTCAAGAAACACAACTCTTTGTGATCTTCTTACTCGCTCAATGAACATTTTCGGTATTTAAGGGGATACCGAAAGACCTTATATACATTTCAAATGAAACATTACACTGGCTGCGGTATTTCAACTTTGAATTTTATTGTTGAATTGTAACCGTAACGATAATTGGAATCTTAAATGCAAATGTTATTAGTGAGAATGTACTGATACAATTATATATCCACTTTGAATTTTAACGGTGAATTTTAATTGTAACTTTATTTGGACTCTTAAATTTAATTTTATTAATGTGAATGTACAGATATAATTACATACTATTTCTAGTTCTTAGTTTTGCTGCAAGGTTGGTCAGATGTTTATTGAACGACATCAAGAAGAACGTCAAGCTTCGGGTGTGATGTAGACTAGCTTCCTCGTGATACACAAAACCTTTTTCCAAACTATTTGGGTGTTATGGTCATAAGATTAATAAATGAAATAAAACAGATGAAACTGAATATCACAACCTGACCATATATAAAACAGTGGAAACAGAAGTAATTTTTCTTTTATTCGCAATACAAAAGTGATAAACAAGTTATGATTCAAATTATTTTTTTGATTCAAACGAGAAGTTACAATTACATGACTAAATTAACATTTTAGTCAGTAGTGCAAATATTTTACAGGGGTGAAGTAAGTTTTCCGACACTCCATAGAAAAATTTATCAACAATTTGGTGTTTGGTGAATTTTACCACATGTTCGCATGAGTATTGCGTAATCATCAAAATTCTCCGTCAGCCTTTGGCACCGCTACAATTCCTCAGCTCTAACGAAAAGATACTTTAAATAAATGGGCCAGTTTAACTCCAAATACTGCAAATTTTAATAAGTACTGGTCGCTGTTAACTGCTTCCAGCTGATGGTAGAAATTTTCACTATTGCGGAACTTATGCCCCGTTTACACGGTGCGAGTTGTCTTGCTGCGCGCGCAGCACTGCATAGTAGACTCTCCTCGTGTCAACAGGTACAAGATAGACAGTTGAGTGAGGATAGTGGACTAGGTTCACTACCAACAAGATGGCGACAACTAACAAGTCGCGTAAGCGGAGAGACATTAAAATCTGTAGAACTGCATGAAAGTGAGGAAATTACGTGGAATTTTAAGAATAAAAAAACTATAAGAAGGATTTTAGAGACTCTGCTATCAAAAAATTGTTTCATAACGGTGTAATCTTTTATGTACCGGAAAAAAATATTTCACAATAGCTGTTCAAATTGAGATACAGTTTTTCTTAAATGATGTAACTCTACATTTTCACTTGCAACTTTATTTTTAAAAAAGGCGCTGAGGCATTTAAAGCATTTCTTTATTAATGTCCACGTTTTTAACCATTTTCTACGTTTTATTTTGTTATTCTTCGTATTATTCAACATCATAATCAACAAATTAGATACGATGTTAATTCCTTCCTGTAATATGGACATACAACTTTTCAACAAGATCACAATGTAGGAGTAGAAAACTATCCTGATAATGGAGAGCGGACTGTCTTCAACTTATTAATAGCATGTTAGTCCACTCTCTTACCCCCAACACCGCATCGTGTAAACACGGCCTTAACGCCGAGTCGTTGAGAAATCTCTTCGTAAAAGCCTCGTTCTTCCAGCCGCCTCTTTTACCACTGCTCATTTTGATCGCCTAATTAGGCTCTACGTCCCATCTTCCTCACAAGATTATAGGCGGAGCATGTTAAAATACAACAGAAATTAGTTTATTCATATTTCAACAATTCTCTTCCTGGCTAGTGTGCTGAGTAACCATCAGACACATTTGTATGGGTCACTGCTAGGGACGCCACTACTGTTTTATGCTCAAGAGATGCGACAGCAAGGAAGATTCCTTGCGTAAGTAGACTTCCGCCCACAACATACCCTCCCACCTATTAGAAGCGCCGAAGGCATCGCGCGTTGTCTGTTTGAATGTGAGGCCAATGGGTGATAGTCTCACGACCCACGCCACTAACGCGTGTGTCTCGGATATTCCGTGCCGGGATCTTCATGAGTGAGAACGGAGAACTTCCGCTTCCGCCGGGACCTCGCGGACAGGAACACGAGCCGGGACTTGCCGGCCGACCGTCGCTGGGTGACGACGTGGGCCCGCCAGTAGCACTCCAATCGACCCCGCCTACAGTGTGCGTGTTCGTGGTTGTCCAGTGATAGTTCTACACCGCCTGTCCGGCCAATTGTGTTGATGCGCTGGGAAAACCTCTATTTCCGCGTGCCCTCCTCGCGTTCCGAACCCGGTCGATCCAGGACGCCCAACTCAACTGCCACCTCGCGCTGGTAATGTACACATGATGATGTCGTGACCACTGTGATTGGTGTTCCCCGCACAGAAAGCGTCCTGAGCTCATTACATAGGCAAATTGCAGACGGCCTCCTCAGTATTGTGTTACTTACTGTGCCGTATTGTGAGAAATCTAACGCTCTCGTTGACAATTCGTGTTAGCAAGTCGTGGCATTACTGTCAACCACACTTTGACCTTGCACCGTTTATATTAATGTGTTTTCTTGTTTGTTTATATCAGAAAGTACCAGTTATGCCACCCATGATGTTCTTGTAATTACCAGAATCTTTTGTGAAGAATTAAATGTTGCAAAGCGTAGTTTTTTTTCCCTGTAATTATTGGACTATAAAAACCTCTCTATATCCCAAGTATAAATGATAACTTTTTACATTCCTGGTCCATCCTTATCCGTGTAAGCGGAAAAATTAGTGATTGTTGCATCAAATCGTCCGTTTCATGGATTGAAACGTTATAGTAGTTAATCCATTTCCCCTTTCGTCACCGTTTCTGCACTCTGTATCGGCTGAATCAATCCCCTGATACAAGGCTTGTTCGTAATACAGTAGTTAGTGCATGTGCCCTCTCTCGCACACATAATCGCTGCATCTCTCTCATACACCGCCGTTATACGCGAAAATCCTTGAGAAAACAAACTTTGCTTTAGTCATGTAACATGAATTAGTTCCGGATCTTCACTCGTCAACCCAGTATTTTCTTAGTGTACCACACTTCGCGTTTATTACGTAACATGAACCATCTACGGTCTTCACTTGTCACCCCGATAGAGCCTTTCTCCCTGCACTCGGAAATCATAGAGTCTCGGCCGTATTATACCTGATTCATTCATAAAACTGTCTCCAGCATTAAGATGGTTTAGGCAGTACTCACCGCGTAAAAATAGTGGACAGAGACTAATAGCTGTTCACCCCACTTTCTCTGGGCGCTGAACCTTTGCCGACCTGTATTGCTCGTACTCGTATTTGTAATAACATAGCGACACTTTTTTGTCAACCTTTTATTTTTCCAACCTAGCACCTCTGTATATTATAATTACTAATCAGTTTAAGATTGTAATGAGAAAAATTATAAACTCATTACATTTTGTTTACATAAAAGTAAATGCTACGCCAAAGCAGAAATCTTCGGCTTGTGGACAGGCAGATTCCAGCCCGTCCTGCCTATTCATGCTGTAGTATGACAGTGTCATCCTCCAATGAATATGTAGGCTGCGACCTGATATATTCATATTTGTTATTCAGATTAATGTTCAAATTAAATATAATTATTCATTAAATGTAAATATATTAGGGCTATTCAAATCATAGATAGTTTATTTATGATAAGCCCAGGCGGCCAAGTTGTTACTGTATTTTTTTAATTTAAAATTGTTGATATAAAGGAGCAAACGGTGAAAAACGTCAACGATCAGTGGGAAGCTTGGAACATTCAAATAGCAGACAAAGCCGTGCCTGGCGAGTGGCTACACTCGGTCGCGTGGGACACAATGGCAGGGTCCGGTGGAGAGCGGAAACATCCCGTTAGCCGGAGCAGGGGCAACGTACCCTCGGCTAGGACGCTAGGGGATGCAAGGTCAGCTGAGGAGCTGCGTGGAAAACAAGCGACGAATAACCGGCGCTTGGCCACTCACGTGACTTTGGCATACGCTGATTCACCAATCGTGTATTGCTACGGCGTGCACAAATGTTAAAGCAAAGCCTTTTTCAATGTCACGCGAGCGCTGCACTGGGGAGAAGGAGAGTTTGCTTTTTCTTGGTGAGAAGAAGAACGCCATAACGACAGTTGCAGCCAGGACGTCTTACCGATCGGATGTGATACGATACACTTGCTGGTTGGATGTGGGCCGACGCAGAGTATACTGTCTCGCTGAGATAGACACATGCACCCGCACTGATGAGCTATCTGTGAGATCCCTACCCGACGGTGGCATATCATGCCGCAATCATCACGCAGCTACGACGACATGGTAATGTACTCCGACGCCAGGTCGAGGTTCCATGGTTTCTAACGAGGCTTTACCGATCCGTAATCGACTCCTGGGAGTAGGATCTCTGCTTTAACTTTGAAATGTTCTTGAGCTAGCTGGCATTTCATTTTCATCTGAAAAACTTTAAAGTTCTTTTGTTTATTGCAACTTGATTCAAATAATGTTATTTTCATTTTAACTGGTGTCCTAGGAATTTTTATATTGTGTTTAACGTCAATTTGCTGGCCTGTGATGCCACGATGTTTCACATTCATACTTGTAATCTTGAGATAGTTAATTTCATTCGATGTTTGCATTTATCAGGCAAATTGTAAGATCTGGGTATTGCTTGCTTGCTTTTCATTGCATTATGTTTAATATTAAATTTAAATATATCCAGCAATGTAAAAGCCATAAGACCCAATAAATTCAATATTTTATTAACCTGTAGTATACAGCATTTCGAGGTTCTGGCTAACCGGATAAACAAAATTAATATCATCTCGATAAACCTAAAGTAGTGGTGCCCCCCCCCTTTTCTCAACAAAAGGAGCTACCACAATGTGAAGCCTCCCATAAATAATTTCGACAGTGGTCAAGAAAAGCTTCACACAATGGACAGGACTTTCCTATTCATTTGGCTCGCCTGCGTCAAGAAGTTAACAGTGAGAGGCAGGTCGTTGTTCTGGATAGGGCCAGTGACTATAGAATGTGTGGAGGGAGAGACAGACGCCAGGTTTTGGAGCGGAGAGAAACTATTGGAGGACAGGAAGCGGGCAAGAGTTTAAAATGTACAAATAAGAATGAGGTCCCAAATAACAGCAGCCAATGAGATTTTTTTCTCTCTGTTTTCTGGTTTCGGCGGGTCTTGGAGAGACGTCAACGAGAAAGTCCGGCGGTGGCTGGAATGGCGAGAGGTTGAAGCCAGATGCCGATGAGGCAATGGCGCCTTCCCCTATGATATAAGTACTGTAGGGTACTTGTGGCTATAGTGAATGGTTGGCCACAACTCCAGAGTGCCTGGGTTTCCAGTCTGTGGTGTGACAACGTAAAGCATTGAGGGCTTAAAGTGTTTTGTTTGCGTTCCTGACGCCTACAGTGCAGCTACATTTCCACGTCGCATATTAATAGTGCAGCGACCTGATCGGTCTACAGTGCGAGGTGCCACTGTGGACCATTGGTGACGTTGATCACTACGCTAGCAACAGTGGAGTAATCGTCACATCAAACGGTAATATACGACGTGTAATATTTCTATTGCATTTCTTCAATTTCGATCGAACTGAACACGGCTTGGCCGGTCACTCTGCGCAGAAAGAACTATTCTCAGTGGGTCTACCCTTTGTTTTATTATAGTAAATCTGAGCTTAGCTGAGTGGCCCCCAACTATTTATTATTTGCAAGTTTTATGTACTTTTTCCATGATCTGAGATAAGAAGATTTTGTATTTTATTTTGATTCGTAATTTTCATATGAAAAGGTTAAATAAATGTTAAATTGAGAAATCTGAAAATTATACTCATTTTAATGTAAAAACTAAAGTTATCCCATCAAATAAAAATTAATATTTAATAATCAAATATTTTCCCCAATAGCATTATTATATTTTTTTATTTTTTAAATATTTTTTTTTAGTGACCATTTCAGGATGGAGACTATTGGACTCACCAAAACAAGAATTTGGTTGACAGCTGATAAATTAAGTTTTACATCTGAAAATGACAAAGCACTTTCACGAAGATGGAAGAAAGTATAGTTGTGGTGGAGTGTATAAGTGAAAAATCAATAAACGAAAACATTCTGAAGCTTGTGTAAATGACGGCAAAGCAGGATATTATAAGAAAACTACTGGAATATCAGAATCATTGCACTTGCCTGGATCCGGCAAAATTATCTGCATTATCGTTTTGAAGACATACATTTACGACTGTTTAGAAGCTCCGAAAGTACTGTACCTCAGTACCAAATCACGAAAGTAATTTCAAGCTTCCTTACGCTTTTTTAGAAGAAGAATGTGGCAAAATCATTGGAAAATACGATTCTTCTTCGTGGAGGATGATGTATGGACACTGACATTAATACTCCTAAGGCAACGTACCACAACGACAGCATTACGGCCGTATCTACTTTGTGACTCTGGCATGCAGTAGGACCTGAGTTCGATTTCCGATCCTACCAATCAGGTTTTCGTTTTCAAAAGTGCCATACTAGCGATATTATACTAGATTTGATTAATCTTATCTAAATGTGGAGAATAGACCTGATAAAAATGAATAGCAATAAGGGTTTGCATACAGTGTAAAAAAGTGAATGTGTTTACCGGAAATTATGATATAGGAAACAATTCAACTCAACTGAACACTGTTTCTTTCACAGTGGTACTAATCGGTCTGTTGCCGATTCCAGTGACCGTGAATTACCAACGTCCCAGGTTACACACAATGTGTCACTGATTCGAAATATACTTCGTTCTTGAATAAGTTACCGTTTAACTTTGGCTGCAATATAGTGACATACTTATTATATGGTATTGTAATGATTAATGAGTCTGTTTCCAGAGTTCAGGATGATTTTAACAGCATTATGTTCTTATATGGTATAGTAGTCTGATGTTGGCATATGCAGTCTCAGCTACTATGAAACGCTGGTCACTTTAGTAGTATGGCAGCTTCGTCATGGAGCCTGATGGATGATCGGGTTACTGGAGGATGCGGATTGGAATCCCCATCCCCCAGTCCAGTCTGGGTTTCTCGTGATTTATTCACCTAAAGTGGTTCCCTAGTGGTACCTTAATGAGGCCACGGTCGAAAATTCCATCCAGATTCCTCCCCAATTCTCTTTTGGCTCTAACAACACTGCTCAACAAATAAAAAATTCAGATATGGGAATATGTGTTTCTATAAAAATTTTACATGCGGAAATTAGAAATTACCCATCGGGCACACTTTTTTAGTTATATGAAAAAACCTATATTTTAACTTACAGATATTTTTTTTCTATACTAAGGGAAATCTACAAAAATGCAGTTGGTAACATCAACCTCTTCATTTCACTTGTTTTCATATGCAAATTTTGGTAGCTTTTAATGTTCTTCTGCTATAGTTTTTAATTTGCAAGTCATTGATAGAGATTAATAATTGAGTTTGTGTTAGATAGATCACACAGGACTGGAGACTTTTTGTATATGCGTCCAAAATAAGTTTAAAGGCGGTTCTACCGGTACTCCACAATGGAAACGTAATTTCTTCCGTCCCATTTGGCTATGCTAGTATGAGTAAAGAGTCATATTAAATTTTGGAATATATGCTCACATGTACTAAATACTACGAACATAAATGGAAGATATGTCGGGATCTCAAAATTATTTTTTTTTTACGTCTCTTAACAGCGAGGTCTTTAGAGACGGGAAACGATGGGGGCAAGGTATGGTAAGGAATTCGACCATGGCCTTTTTGAAAGAAGCATCCCGGCATTTGCCTGGAGTGATTTGGGAAACCATGGAAAACCCAAATCTGGATGCCCGGACGGGGATTCGAACCGCTGTCCTCCCGAATAATTGCCACATCAAAAATGGAAACTGGTGTGAAAAAAATATCGAAAGAAACTGGTAGCTAGTGATTATCACATCAAATTAAGCTTAATGTTAATTTGTTAAAGTGATGGATAAATTCGTACCTCTTAAACAAATTTCCTATTATTACAGCAGCAAAAGTAAAGAAAGTGTCTTCGTTAGCCCCCAGAATAGACAAATTCACAGAGACCCAAATTTTGAAGAAATCCTGACGGTAGAAGAAAAACGTGCATGGATATGTTTCAAGAATGTCAGTAATAATTTTCTGGAAAAACTAAGAGCCCATAACTATAAAAATATGATAAATGAGGAGATACAAAAAATTGGGGTGCAATATGTCGCTGAAGGTGCACTTTCTGCACTGTCATATGGATTACTTACCGGAAAGCTTCAGCGGTGAAAGGTTCCATAAGAACATTACGAATTTAGAACAGCGGTACGAAAAGAAATGGATGCCTGCCATCTTGGCTGATTATTGCTGGAATATTATTCGGGACTACAAAGCTATTAATTATAAAAAGAAGAAATAATACATCAATAGTAGCAAAATACACATTTTTGATTGATGTATTTCATTTTTAACTTTATGTACAACGGTCGATGTATTTAGTAGTTCACCTGTTGATTTAAATATGTGTTCAATTACTTTCAGAATGACTAAATTTTAACGGTTTTTAGTAAATACAAAAAAGTTTAAAAAATTAAAATTCCCATTACTAAAAAAAATTCTGATAGAAGAAATCTGAAAGTAGATATGAGTTCAGCACAAGATTTTCTTAAGAATCGCAATAAATATCTCCTGAAAAATAATTTTCTTTTTGGTATAACATTGTAACCTTACGTCGATGAGGTGTAAAACCTTAAACTACGACGGTTGTAAAGGGGGAAATTATACCCTTTCATCATGACTCAATTATCCGCCTAAAGTTATGAGGAAAATTCAGTATACCGAAAGTAGAAAGCATAAAAGCGTTTATTTGCTTGCTGTAAATTTGCCGTACATGTCTGGCTTTAATTGCGTCTTAAAGAAAGTGAACTATTCACTGGGATTCTAGAAAGTCATGCCACACATTACAAATACTAGGTGAACCAGTACGATTTCCATTGCAGTGACAGAGCATCCGGCCTATTCTTCCTCATTGTTATACAAAAACATTTCATCAGCTTGTAGTGTCACAATATCGTGTTATTACTGGCATATTTGTAGTGATATTGAAGCTGGACGAATACACAAGTACATATGTTCTAAAAACTATTTTTTTTTCAAAACTCTTAGCATTGGTCGTTTAAGGATTTCGAAGGGGATTTGCTGTTTCTTTTGCTGACAGAATTCTGAAGATATTTTGGCTTCTTTAGAAGAATGTTCGGAATAGCGTTAAAAAAAATAAAAGTGACTGGATAGTCTAGCCGGATGGCTGTCATAAGAAGCAGGGCGTTTACTGGGATGCTGCAGCACCAATCAGTTGGAGATCTCACAACTTAAATTATTTCTGAAAAAAAAATAATTAAATACTGACTTTCAAACATTGCTGAAGATACTGTGTTTACGGAAAGAATAATAGATGCAAATAGGTGGAAGTACTACTGAAATGGGCTCCAGAACTGGAAATGAATTGAAATGTTACAAGCAGTTATGGTAGACTGTTGGGAATCGACAAACCAGTATTTCGAAGAGGTCGAATGAGGGACGTGACGTAGTTCGTTGATAACATTATATCGGACATTTTACTTACAGTTTCCGTTAAATCAAATATGTTGATAATAAACTACAAAATTCTTCCACTGTTTTGAAAACGACGTAAAAACAGACAAAATTTTTCTGTTTATTTACGTGCTTTGTTATTTGGTTTCTTTAAACATTTTTAATGGTATTGTGTTATCTATTTTACTTTCTCAATTTAAATCCCATGCAAAAGTAAGTAAAGTTATTTTTCAGATAAGATTGAAATGGCGCAAAGCAATTAACCCCCCAATAAATGCTGAGTTTACGTTAATTATGAAGTGCTTCTACCTTTCGGAAAGAGGTGGGGGGAGGAAGTGAAGAAGACATTGAAAAGCGGAACGGAGGGTAATACTACAGTAATATGATTTTATTTATTAAGGCCTCAGAAAGTGAAACTCATTTAGTATAGAAAAGTAAAACTGTATAAGAGCACTTTAATAGCACTTAATGAGCGGTATTATACCAATAAATTGCCTGTGCTCTGTCAGCTGCGCGTAAATTTAATTTTCTATTCAATGTTTTATTTCGCTTATTAAGTACCGTATATAAAAGGTTTTCAGAAACTCATTTGATCGTGTCATTGAACATTTACAATAGAGAGAAAGAGTCTAATGACGCAGAAGTCAGCCGAATTCTGTAGAATAAGAAACAGACAGCCGTACGATTTTGGAATAAAGCCAGTCTATTTTTCAGTTGCGTATTTTGAGTTCTTAGTTGTTATAAATGATTTTGAGGATCACATTCATATCGAGTTAAAAGGATTCGACAATCGTAATTATAAATTCTGAGATATGTATGTAACTGTACTCCATGATATATGGCCTACAGTCCGTCTCTTAAGTTTAGCATGATTTCAATAGCTCATGTTCTCCGTGTTTAGACTGATATAGTAATTTAAAACAAACAAAAAATAAAAAGAAATATACCTTGGCCTACTGGGCCGTGCGGTACATTGAATTCTAGCATCATGCATTGTACTCTCCCAATGTATAGATTAATTAATTTTTATAGTATATAAATATAACAACACAGGATCTTCGTTATAAATCGGTAATCACAAGGAAATACGAAGCCGCACAAAGATTTCTAAATACCCTTCTTCATGCAGTGTTACTGGACAGAGATAAAATATAGAGAATTTCGTTTATTGGAGAAAGGCTGAAAGATTCCCGTCTGCCAGTGAAATGAGCAAAATTTATGTTGCAGTGAACGATTGTATAGACATTACGTTCATGTACGGTTTAATAAATATGGTTGTGCGATATGCGTGTGGGCCGGCAATAGAGTACCGAGCTTGAATTTCCTTTACCATTGTCCACTACATACCTAAGTGGGATATTTCAGGAAGACCTATATATTAATAACAACTCTCTCTACGTACCACTGTAGAGCGGGGACTGGTAGAATGGGAGCGATGCTGTCTTCGTCTCTGCCGTAGACACTATCTTCTACGCAGAATACATCACCATTGACCATTAGCCGAGAAGTTATAAAAAGCAGCAATCCAGCAGACAAATTATTATTGTACTCGTTATCATTGATCTTTGAGGTTCAGGTGGATGATCGCTTTTGCGATCAAGCAAGATATTTTGCTCTGATCGGGATGAGAGCAACAGTCAATCATTGCAGTCAGAATTTTTATGCGCTGATCTTCTACAAGACCCCAGTGTTCTTTATGCATAGTACACACTATAATATCCTCACTGATTCACAATTTGGGTTCAAAAAAGGATCATCCATAGAAATGGCTATATATTCATTTTTAAATAACACATTTGAGGAACTGAATAATAAAATGAATCCTGTAGGAATATTTTGTGATCTTGCAAAAGCATTTGACTGTGTAAATCATGAATTACTTTTGAAAAAAATGGAATACCATGGTATTTTTGGGACCGCAGGTAAATGGTTTAAATCATACATTGAAAGCCGAATGCAAAAAGTTTCAATTTTTGATTCTAAAATAAGTAAAGATGCTTCGTCAGACTGGAAGAAAATAAAACATGGAATTCCACAAGGCTCTGTCTTAGGTCCCCTCCACTTTCTGTTATACATCAATGACCTTCCTGGAAATTTATCCGACAAAGTTAAGAGTGTTTTATTTGCAGATGACACTAACTTGACTGTGCGTAAAACACCAAACAGTACTATTGAATTTAATGTAAATGAAGTACTTAGAGTAGTAGCAAATTGGTTTAAGGCAAATTCATTAAAATTAAATTTAAAAAAAACACATTATATTATGTTTAAAACAAAAAACTATGCACAGCCAGATATATGTATAAACTATAAAAACAACACGATCTTAGAAACAGAGAGTATAAAATTTCTTGGTATTAAAATAGATCAGAAACTCTGTTGGCATGATCATATCACTACACTACTTACAAAGTTAAGTAGTGCCACCTTCGCAATACGAACACTTTCTCTAACAGCAGATCTAGAATTAATGAAACAGGTGTACTCCTCATATTTTCATTCAGTAATGTCATATGGCATAATTTTTTGGGGAAACTCTTCACAAAGTAAAAAAGTTTTCATAGCACAGAAAAGAGCTACTAGGTTTCTGTGTAGGGTAAAACCAAGAACTTCTTGCAGACAACTCTTTATGAAACACAATATTCTTACAATGTATTCTCAGTATATATATTCTCTCATGAGCTGTGTCATAGAAAATTTTAACCTGTTTACACCTAATTCACAGGTACACAGTTTCAATACAAGAAACATAAATAACTTGCATAAAACACAAACATCTCTGTCATTAGAAAAAAAGAGGAGTTAATTATTCTGGGATACATCTGTTTAATAAACTACCTAATCGTATAAAACAGCTTTCAGATAATAAAGATGTATTTAAACAAAAACTTAGAGATTATCTTATTGGCAACTCCTTCTACTCCATTCAAGAATTTGAAGAAAATAATTAATTGTACTCATTATGACATTTGCAAAACTCAGTTGCAAAAATGTATGTTTATTATTATTTCTTGTATTTGTAAAATATGTATGTATATATATTTACTATGATATGACTCATATTATGTGTATATGTATCAACAATGACATGTTTCACATCCCAGAGGTACTTCCTCATCAGGGATCCATGGAACAAGATTGATAAATAAATAAATAAATAAATAAAATAAATAACAACGAGGTTGGGCATCATGCCCGTCGTGTCTGACCACGGACACAATGGCAGAAAACAACAGAATGGTAATCACCGTAGAATGCGGAATAGCATATGTTCTTTCATAGTACCGTCCACTAATCTAGTAAATTGTCAATTTTCTTATGACTACCAGTCGGAAGAACAGTTAATTCGATTTTTTTTGTTAAAGCAGTTTGAATAAGTTTTCTTGCTAATCAAAAGTTAATCTTTTTTATTTTTTGTAACATTGTTGGAATAGTTAATTAGCAAGAGAAAAAGTGATCTCCTGGTTAAATTCGTAACTGTCAATGTTAAAATAACCTCTCCTTGCAGAGGATATGATGCTTGCTTATCCGCTGAGAGATAAGAAGGACCGGAGTAATGTAACAAAACACTATGTTATGATATTATTTTTGCAAAAGTGGTATTTTTGAGAAGGTAAAGAACATCCTACCATTCAACAACACTACTTCTGAAAAAATACCAAACTCTGTAAGCGGAAAGGAGCTTTCTGAACTGGCGCGCTAAGTACCTCCAGTGCTAACGAATATCACCTTCTCCATTCACATCACTTTGAACTATTGGGTAATGATGGGTATGAAAAAGTTCAAGAGCGACCTATCTTGAATTATTTGTGGCAGATTTTACACATGAACTTCACCTGTCTAGTTAAAATGCACAATGAGGTGTAATAATAAACATTCACCCTGTAGCTATACTGCATCACAGTGTTGCAACTGCTTATTTTTCTCCCTTAACATTAGCATCCTATGGGAAAAACTTAGGGTGCAGTTTTTCTAGCTTTACGCTTTACAGCGTTTGACTCACCGCATTGTAAACTACTCTGGGGCAAGAAGAAAAAAAAGTTACTAGTGTTCGTTCACATATAGTGTCAACAATGGTAAGTTGGATGTAATTAATCAAAAGTTAATCGATGTTATGATGTACAAAATAACTACATTCTACAAGTTACAAAAGTAAAAAATATTTTAGAAAAATTATAAAAAAAAAGAAGATAAAAGATGGCGGCTGGTCATGTCAGGCATACAGTTATCTCAGTTGTGTTAATATTTTCTGCAATAAAGACAGCAAAAGACCAACGAAACACTTAACTAAAATAAACCATGCGCTAGGCTTCTATCAAACAGACGATCATTAGAAGATGCGGAAATATATTGGATCCATAAATTTTAAATTACGTGTTGACTCCGTTTTAAACCTGAATTCACCTTTAAACTGCTCTATGCTGGTAAGTCCTCCCGACCCTCAGCTGTTTGGAATGCGATACAATGACTCAACGAGCGCTTTTTTTATTGTAAAAAAATCTATCAGACTTTTTGCTCATTACGTAACAAAATGTTTTGAATCAGAAGTTCGTGTTACGCATCGTGAAAAAAGCAACTCAATCATAAATCTTCCTAGAAGCGTTTAAGATAATTACACCCTGACCTACGTGTTTACAAACTTGTCCGGCCACTAATTAATTAGATATGCGCAGTAGTGAACAGAGAATTTCACAGAGGTCGCGAAAGAACCCGTTTGAAACCACTGTTTATGGAAAATGATTACACTCACTGGTTTTCGTTACGTATCTACACTGACTTTCATAAACTTTTGTTTATATCTGGCGGAAATTACCATATAATACATATTGTCATATTCATCACTTCCCGTAACATCCCATAAAGACGTTATATTCGTGTTTTAGGTTTCCTTTTTTTATTGTTATTATTGTTTAATAGTGATTGACCTCATTTGCCAGATTTTCGACTCTAACGTAGGCTTAATAAGTAGTTGTGTATGGGAAATAAGTGATAAAATAAATTAATAATAAGCAGCCATTAGTACAGGGCGTTCGCCGGGAAACGCTACCCACTGTTAGCGCTACAAGGAAGAAACTGCTCCCGGCGAGCGAGCGGTCAGCTTCCGGCATTGTTCGACCGTCGGCCGCGGACTATTTCATAATAATTACGCTTCATAAACTAAGCATTTAAATGTGACGTCAGTTGCGGATCAACAGTGCCATCTTGGACACCCTGCAGGTACCAGTTGCAAAATCTAATCCTAGGCCCCTGGTCTATTTCTGTAATTTTATGCACCACAATTGTTTTGTACGGCTTTAAGTGAACTAGCTTTGTTACTTTCCAAGCTGACGTCTTAGATACGCCTGCCTGCTGCCCTAACTGACTTAATGATTTTTTGGGTGACTGTTCTAGTCGAAAAGCGATATCGTCAATTTTCTCCTCTGTGAGAATACGGTTGACCGACAGTCTCTTTTTGTTAAAAAATCAACCCGTTTCTCTTACATTTTTAACCAGACGCAGAATTGTTGATTTAGCTGGCAGTAAAGCGCCAGGATATTCGCGACGAAATTTACTGCGACACTTTTTAAACGACTTTTTCTTCACATATGTATCGTAGAGAAATATTCTTTGTTGCAAACTGTAACGTACCATAATTTTACTCACACTCAAACACGGTACAGATTACTAAGAGTATGAAGCCCCAAACCAGCCAAACCGCAAAGAAACGTTTATTCACAACACTGATTAATAAGAGACTGAAATCACAAACTAGCTATAGTGCGGTGATTCACGGCGCCGTGTGGCGGGAGTTGCTGGCCCCTCTCTCCCAGCAAGTTGCCGACGGCAACAGACTGGGAGGGTAGCGTTTCCCGGCGAACGCCCTGTACCTATTGTATATTTGACAAAATTTATCGACTAGCAGAAGATGTTCTGAACAATGAAACGAGTTGTAATATACCCGACGTAGATTTACTTCGTATTACACTTTCCTGAACATATTTATCTGATAAACTTTAAAATTATTGGACAAAAAAATATTGTAGGAGACGTAAACAAAATCAACATCTATTAACTAGTTATCAAAGACTTCATCCCTACTTCTAGTCAGTTGTAGGTTGTAAATAAAAAACACATGCCGAAGAACATTAGCAGCAAATGTTGCAATCGAAATTTTGTCGCAATTAAAATTACGGATTTTGTTATATCCATGTAATATGATATCTATTACCCCAACATTAATTTTTCTTTACATAGATACAAAGTTGATCATAAATCTTAGAAAGTAAGTGCATATTTTTGAAAGATTTTTTTTTAACTGCTTTACGTCTCTTTTTAACATCGAGGTCTTTAGAGACGGGAAAGGATGGGGGGCAAGGATGGGGGCAAGGAATGGGAAGGAATTCGGCCATGGCCTTTTGAAGGAAGCATCCCGGCATTTGCCTGGAGTGATTTGGGGAAACCATGGAAAACCCAAATCTGGATGCCCGGACGGGGATTGGAACCGCCGTCCTCCCGAATGCGAGGCGAGAACGCTAACCGTTACACCGCCCCGCTCGGTATATTTTGAAAGAGACGGCTAGCAACCAATGAAATACGAATGGACAATAATACTATTGTAGTAAATATATGTAAATATTTATCGATGAAAAATTACAAAACAATGGTGCTGTATAAAATTTTTCAATTCTGGTATTTTTTTAAATAATTAAAACAGCAAGAAGTTCATATAATTGGAAGATCGTTAGTTGAAAACCTTCATTGACAACTCTTGAATGTTGCTTCACTATAACTCCAGTTATTATGTTTAGAGAAATAGATGACTTAGAGACATCAAAGCAGTGCTGGACTTCCCATTAGGCTGTATAGGCTCCAGCCCAGGGGCGGCATAGTTCTAGGGGCGGTAAATTTCCTAGGGTGCCCGCTTTAGTAAGCCGTCAAATTTGTGTGTGATTATAAACTTAACAGAAAAATGTCTATTATAAATTTTCATTTAAGTGGCTCGTATATTTCATGATTTCTGTAATAAAAATATTTAAGTATGATCTAAGATTTGATTAATTGCGTATCTGGGTATTGAAAGTCCCCGAGCGCTCGAAAGTCCTAATTTTATTGAAAAAATCATTGAAAAGTCAGCAATTTTTGAAATCTAATTCGTCATTTCTCAGCTAATAATGAATTAAATTCTTTGAAATTTTTAAGGAACATGCATTGAACTATGCCGAAACCGGTATTCTAATTGAAATTAGTATAAATTATAATCGTTTAATAATAATTAATTGATTACAAATCAGACCGTACGTCTTAACGTATTTCTGTTCTTAGCCGGTAAAAAGTGTGTTACGAAGTTTGTAATATGGAATACTGTCAGTGAGAAAGTTGTTCCTCTATGTTCGCCAATCAAAAATCCCGTAGAAAACTATAATTATGTATTATATTTTTTATTTTCTTGTTTGTATTCTGGTTTCATACAAACATTCATTTTTCTTGTTTCTATTTTATGACTAAATCTGAATACTATCAAGTAATGAAGTCACTCTTAATCTATATCCATTCACATATACATATAATCGTTTGTTACCTAATAAAGGTAATACAAATTAGTGATTAGTATAAGTATGAAGGAGGAAAGGGCGGCACAAAATGAACAGCCTACAAAAAAAGAAAAGTTTAAATCTGGCCCTGCATCAAAGTAAAAGAAAAGAAAACAGTTAACCTCAAAAGGGAACGTCTGTGGAAGTATTTTCTCTGTGCAATAGTATATGGAGGGAGAAGGTGCTAATGCGTTTTGTGTCACTGTGTAGGGTGACCTCACTGGACCACGTAGCGATCCGAGACACGTGAGGTCAGTGGGACAACGTGAGCAGCGGGTCTCGTGCCAACCTCATGCAACCAAATGCACTGCCGAACCAAGCTGCACCGACACCGAAATGTTGCGGTTTTCAGTTTCTATGCAAACTACAACAGAAGCCACTGCTGATCGCTTAAAGATGTCTCCGTGTTACGTGATCTGCTGAAATAATACACACTTTTTTCTGAAACACGGAATAATGATGACGATAAAAACAAAGATGTTGCAGTCACTTAAGATCAAATTACATAGTAATTTTAAGCAGAACATCACATTGATATAGGTAATGAAACTAATATTTAACATGGCAAATCAAGAGAGGTTTGGTAAACTGATTTTTCCATGTCATGACAAGCAAATTTCTTTCGTCCAAAACACGTTTCACTAATTTTGGTGACAAAGTTGGAAGTTTTCGAAATGTAAACACAGTAGGCCTCCTAGAGCACGGCTACTACTAGAGCTGGTATAATGACAAATATTAAGCCATTGTTGAGGTAATAGTTCACAGGCAGCGTGTAGCAATCATCGCATTTTTGTTATGAAACATTTTACTTAGCTAGATTATTTCGTTAACAACTCTTCAAAAATATAGCAATACTTACATGAACACTGACAACAATATATGTCCAGCTAATAATAGTACATTGCGCTACAATTGTCCCAAAGGAAGTTGTGGTGCGAGAATAGTTATGTCCTTTTGAGACCGTAATAACTTGCTTAAAAAGATCTGTCTTGATGTAAAATGTTATTTTTTTTAATAAAATTTATTTTGGAGCTGGTAATAAATCTAAGATCTGACGTTAGGACCAAAAAATTTATTAGCTTTGCTTATTGTCAGTGCATACAATTTTTGGTCTGTCCTACCAGTGTCCGTTGGAGTGAAATTATTATTAGGCTAGGGAACAGCGAAAAGCAACTAGCAGCCTTACAACGAGGGTAAGGAATATAACGAAACCGAGAATTGTTATTTTTGGTAAAAATAAATTTCTGTATCTCAAGGAGAAAACGAAGAAGTTTTGTCATATAGAGTTCTTACACACTCACTAATATACAGGTTGACTGTTAAACATTTATATTGTTTGTTTGGCGAGAAGAGGAATTTTTTATTAGAAGCACACAGTCCCACGTGAAACATTGCTCTTCGGTATGAATGACTAACGACTGCTACCATTATTTTTTTAGATGTAAGAAAAGTGTGTACTACTGTCAAAATGGCTTTGATAGCCAAAGAACTGGAAACAGAAGTTTAGAAAAGGTATATCGATAAATTTTCCCAAAAGCCGGATTTTCATCTAATTGGCCACATTTACATTTAACATATGCGTTAGCTGTTTTGTGCAAACAGGAATTTGGACTATATGTACAAACCAGCATATCATAACGAATTGGTAGAATAGCGAAGTGTTTAATTAATATAACAATTTTAGACTTTTAAATTGGTGGACGCTAATTTTATCAACATAAGAGATTACAAATTTGAATTAGTGTGGACTCCGAAGTAACACAATGGCAAAACTGACAGTGTAAAATAAACAAGAATAAAGGTTAAAACGTCGAGTAATAAATCCGAAAGAGAAAAACTTCTCGTGCCACAAGTACAGCCTGAAACTCTATGGTTTCTTTCTCTTGTTCAGTACAACTGTATGTTATCTCTGATATACATTTACTATTTGGTTTAAAAAATTGTAATTAATGAAAAAAATCATTCGAATAAAAAAATGTATTTACAGGAAAGAGAATGAACTGCGATTTCTGAGATGCAGGTCAGAACTAGATCATTGTGGATTTTTTGGAGTACTTTAACATCACCTTCAGATGAGACAAATGAAATACGTCATGAAAGGTTCGTAATTCTGTATCCACCATAGGGCCCACTTCTCCTATAGGATTACATGATCAGCTGAAGTCTAAAAGCGCTCAAATGAATTGTAAATACAATTCAGTAATACCAGACGACAGTATTATTGCTGCATGCCACAATAAGTAGAAAATTACATAACTTCCCTTATGTGTAGTTCATCTTCTACTCGTTGCTCGGTATTCAACCTAAAAGGTTGGTCGGACCCTCCCGATAGAGGTATACTTAGTCTGGTATTAGAGGTGGGCAGTTCCTTTTCCCCTTAACTAAACTAACCTGGTAAAGAGTTACCCACGGTTTAAAAACCGTAGCGACTTGGTGTACTTTAAGTTTCACAACAAGCTGCATCAGAGTTGATGGTCTGGTTAAGGGCGTTTGATAATCCCCGCTGAGATAGGAATTCGAACCAAGACCTTTCTATCTCCAGTCAGATCCCTTAATAACTGAGCCACCAGGCCACTTTCTACTCGTTACCAGAAAAAAGGCAAAAATAAATTGTTTTCAGCGATGCAGCAGAAAATAATTTGTGAATTGTGCTCAACATTTATACACTGAAGAGCCAAAGAAACTGGTACACCTGCCTAATATCGTGTAGAGCCCCTGTGAGCACGCAGAAGAGCCGCAACACGACGTGGGATGGACTCGGCTAATGTCTGAAGTAGTTCTGGAGAGAATTGACACCATGCATCCTGCAGGGCTGTCCGTAAATTCGTAAGAGTACGAAGGGGTGGAGATCTCTTCTGGACGGCACATTGCAAGGCATCCCAGATATGCTAAATAATGTTCATGTATGGGATGTTTGGTGGTCGCGGACGTGTTTAAAATCAGAAGAGTGTTCCTTGAGCCACTCTGTAGCAATTCTGGACGTGTGGGGTATCGCATTGTCATGCTAATTGCCTAAGTCCGTCGAAATGCACAATGGACATCAATGGATGCAGATGATCAGCCAGGATGTCTACGAACGTGTCACCTGTCAGAGTAGTATCTAGACGTATCAGGGGTCCCATGTCACTCCAACTGCACACACCCCACACCATTACAGAGCCTCCACTAGTTTGAACAGTCCCTTGCTGATATGCAGCGTCCATGAATTTATGCGGTTGTCTCCATACCCGTACATGTCCATCCGCTCGATATAATTGGACCCGTCAGACCAGGCAAGATGTTTCCAATCATCAACAGTACAATGTCGGTGTTGACGGGCCCAAGCGAGGCATAAACCTTTGTGTCGTGCACTCAGCAAGGATACACGAGTGGGCCTTCGGCTCAGGAAGCCCATATCGATGATGTTTCGTTGAATGGTTCACACGCTGACACTTGTTGATGGCCCAGCATTGAAAACCGCAGCAATTTGCTGAAGGGTTATACTTCTGTCACGCTGAACGATTCTCTTCAGTCGTCGTTGATCCCTTTCTTGCAGGATCTTTTTCCGGCAGTAGCGATGTCGGAGATTTTGATGTTTTACCGGATTCCCGATGTTCACTTTGCACTCGTGAAATGGTCGTACAGGAAAATCCCCACCTCATCGCTACCTGAGAGATGCTGTGTCCTATCTCTCGTGCGCCGACTATAACACCACGTTCAAACTTACTTAAATCGTGATAACCTGCCATTGTAGCACAGTAACTGATCTAACGCCTGCGCCAGACACCTGTTGTCTTATACAGGCGTTGCCGACGCAGCGCCGTACTCTGAGTGTTTACATATCTCTGTGTTATGCCTATACCAGTTTCTTTGGCTCTTTAGTGTATGTGTTTCGTAAATGTTTATATTCTTACCAATAGAGCACCACGTAAAGTATTATCATTTAATTTTTACTTTTATTTTATTTCCTGATTTTACATTGTTACCTAAAGTAGGCCCTTAGATTCTACAGTTTTTATTCTTAAAGCAATTACTTTTTTAATCTGGATAATTGTTCTTGAGGATTTAATGGATTTAAGTATTCTAATAGTTAATCTACTAATTATTCTAATAATTAATCTACCAACTAATCTACTAATTAATCTACCAACATTCTAATTCACACCGAAATCATACTTCTAATTAATAAACTGTTTATTTGCTTATGTTCTTCTTTTACCACTGCTGGCCTGCGTCGACATCCAGGTCGCCAGTTGTCTCTGCTGATGCAGCGGGGCGACTGCTGACATGCTGACCACAAAGGGCCGTCAGCCAGCTTCACGTTCCAGGTAGTGGTCTCGTTCTTCTCCGGTTTGTCCTTGGAGCCACCTACTCCCACATCAGGAGTTCCCTCCTGGAATCAGAGCAGGCCGTCCCCGGAGCCCTGGAGAAGGTACCTCTGGCTTCCAGAGGCACTGCGATGAATTGAGTCTTTGCTCTGATAATTTCAATTCAGCAAATCTTTCCTTCTCGCGCAGCGATGCTAGATTAGCAGCTTCATCCAGCAAGTGCCAGAGCTCGGTATCACGCAGTATGTCGTATATTCTTCTATCCTGAAGTTGTATTTGAAGGTATGCTCTTGTTTCTTCAGTTTCTTCGCATTCCCAAACCATGTGCTAGGGATTACTTATTTCGCCACAGTCACACCTGTTTGTTTCTTTGAGGCCTCTCTGTTCTGAGAAACTGTTGTATGGACCATGGCCAGATATTTAATTTATGAGCCCTGGAGATGGTTGTAGGTGAGTCATGTTCATTCTCTCTTTTACGCAAGGAAGCATGTCGAAGATCCTTCTGCCCGTGTTGCTGTTAGTCCATGTTTGCTGCCATTCATCCATCAGCGCATCACAAACATCTTTTTTGGTTTCAACATGCCTTCCAATTATTTCAGTAGCTTGGTCATACCTTCCTTTTTATATCCAGTATAACGCTCCTCGCTTCCTTACTTCCAGGTCCAGGGGCCAGATACCCGAGTATAACTGTTAGTGCATCTGTAAGACTCAGTTGGTATGAGCAGAATTCCTCGCTGCGTACGCCGAAACAGCTCCTTTGGTTTGATCTTTCTTAGGTGCTTGTAGCGTATCCAGTAATGGAGGCCAGTATTGCATCGTGATATCTTCTTATGACGAGCGGAGGCAGTTTAAACCGTCGCTCGCCAATGCTTATCAATTTGTGCTTTACCAGTACTGCTCTTCCACATACTTCCTCCATGTGAGACGCAAATTTCAGTTGTTCCTCCAGGTTTACACCAAGGTAGCAGACTACTGATTTTCTTTTCATTGTTTTTCCCTGGATCTTAATTAACGGATTTCGTTTGTGTGTTCCTTTTAGGAGCATGTAGGTCGTCTTTTGTGCAGCTAGGTTTAACTTAACTGCTGCACACCACTGACTCAGGCAATCCAATACTGCTTTACATTTTGTTTCGAGTTCCTGCCTGGTGTCCACGTCTATTAACATATAATGAAAACTAACCATGCCGGGTCTCGAACAGGGGAATGCCACAACGCGTGGACGGAGAGCTAGCAACGAAGCCACCTGACCGGACGTGGCGAATCTCTCTGGTGTCACGCAATACGTAGAGCCCCACCTCATGCGGGCCTCTTTGCCCTTGTATCGTCTTTGGCGTGGGGGCCTCTGTTTATGGGGCACAAGTGCTGAGACGCAAAAGCAGCTGATGTAAAACAGCCTACGTACTCGTCAGGAATTTCAGCATTCAAAGACTAAGCGTGATGGCTGAGTTATTTTCTCAACATTTTTCTTCAGAAGGAGTTTAACAAATCTCATATGATCATCGTCTTCCATTTACGTAACGAACACTATTGGAGGGAAATACATGCAAATAAAACTAAAAGCTACTGTATATGAGATATAAGTCTTTCTCGGCGTATCTTCGATTTGAATTCTTCTCGGGTGTATATCTACGCCTGGTTCCGCAACCGACCAATCGCAGTCACGGAATGGTTACGTCATTGGAGTCAGCCAATCGGAAGTCGACAACGTTCCTGGCTCGTTCATTTCCGCTATTCAGTCCAGTTTTTGTTGTTCCTTCAGATACAACAGACCTGATGATGGCGGCAGTGAAAGTCGCCGAAAGCTTGACAGTAGAAAATGTAATTCGGTGGCAAACCCGAGAAGAATTCATATAAAACTACTGTATAAAAATGAGGAGGAAAGGTCGTTATTCCTGGAGATATGTCATTATGTCATTTTGAGCAGAAAGATTCATATAAATGTGCGTCATAATTGAAATATCTCCAAGACAAAGTCACTTTGGTGAATGTTTCCATGAACAACAGTTTACGATAAAATTTGCAAATATTTCATTATTAATTTCTTTGCATTTGTCTGCTGATATCAGGATACGGCATACGTGTTGCTTGAGTCTGATTTTGTGGAAATAGGAATTAACGACTCAGTGTAGATCTCGGTGAAACACCGATGTTAATGAGAATGATGGAGAATTAAATCTCATGACTGTTTCTTCTTTCAGTAATTTGTAGTATATTACAAAATATTTTTTGATCCACAATATCATTTATGAGAAAACAGAATGCCACGAATATTACATCATCACAAGCAAATGCGACGAAGTACTTGCTCGAAAAGAAATGGAACTAAATGACAACCATTCAGAAATCACTGAGAGTATAAATAGTTTGCATTAGTGGAAACTCTTAACAAAATCACAGAAGGCGAACACGTGTTCAGACTACCAATACACCATTTTCTCACTACCGCGTACAAATACAAAGTTAACGGTAAAATCTTTATATATATAAAAATCTCGTGTCACGATGTTCGTCCGGGATGAACTCCCGAAACTACATAACCGATTTAGATGAAATTTGGCTTAATGTGTGCAATTTAGTCCAACTTAAAAGATAGGATAGTTTTTATCTGGATTATAGACCTCAATATTTATTATTTGCTAAATAAATGTTCATTAAATGTTTGTCATTGACAATGGTTTGTAATTATTTGTAAGCCACCAAGGCTAAGCGGTCTGCTGGTTAAGTGGTTAGGGCGTCTGACTGGAGGTGGAAAGGTCCCCGGTTCGAGTCCATGTCTCGGCTAGGATTTTTATAGACACTTAACCCGGCATTAACCCCCGGCTCAGCATGCTGCATGAGGTGAAATACGCCAGGATGGTACTGTGGTTCGGATTCGACGTTAAAATATAGGTCCCCTGTACCAGGCAGGATGGGCGGGCTAGGTAAAGGTGGCTACGACAGGGGCAGAATGCCCAGCCAGTAGAAAACATGTCACCAGGTCATTACGACCACACGTAATCATTATTATAGTTCCATAAGTTTCTAACAGATGGTGATGTGTTAACTTATCAATACAACACTTGGTTAGCTAGGTTGGGTAATCATCCAGTAGATCACGTTCTGTTTCAATTTATTTATGCTACAGTTTATTCCTAACAGATGGCGGTGTGTTAATTTATCGAACCACCAAATAGATGGCGTTGTATTTCGATTTATTTATGGTACGGTCTATTCCACGCCATATGTGTGAGTTTCTTCAATTTTAATCGTGCTGTGTATTGTGTTATAATTATACTGTATTGTTGTTCATCGTTTGTGTGTCTTTATACCTAGCGAAAAAGTAATTACATACATGGATATAACATTGAAGAAAACGTTACGATAAATTCGAATCGTGTAATCATTTCTCGCTAGCTTATCATTTTTCTTCTTCTTTTTGTTATGGTCAGCTAGAGACCACGTGCCAATTTCAATCCCTCTTCTGTTGTTTTTTATTTCTTCCTCCCCAGTACTCCTTCATTATTGCACTCCTCTCTACCTTTGAATCCTGCCATATTCAAAGTCTGCCATCGAAAAAAATTTCTTTCCGTACAGTTCACTGGTATTATTTCGTTTCAAATATTTCTAAACCTCTTGAAAGCCTGGTGTCATCCATGCTATAAATGTATCAAAAAATATCATTCTTCTTTTTCTGTTACTTTTTCAATGTTATTTTATATTTCATCATTAGTTCTTAACTTCCATTTTACTGTATTTTTCAATGGACCCACTGTATTATAGTGTCTTATTTTAAGGCTTTCAGAAATGCACTTTTTGTTGTAATTAAAATATTTTTCAGTGAAATGTCGCCAAAGAATCTAACCTTGACAATGCGTGTAGCAGAGAGGCACGACGCACGACGAGAGAGCTCATCAATCAGCAACACAAATCGTGGCAAGTAAGGAAGTTCAAAGAATCAGGACAGCTGAGCGTCGTATGCAAGAATCTCAAGAACAGCGTGATGAACGTCTGTGATAGTATATATCGAGAACAAGAGCGGCACGAGAACAGCACATAGCTACATTTAGTGAAAGAGAACGAGAGAGACAGTAAATCAGCCGTGCTTTAACACGTGTATCATTTGTTCGTCTTGCGTTCCAATATGCACCAGCCATTGATTACTCTGCACATTCTAAAACTGCAATCGGTGCAATGAGCAAAATATGCCAGTATTATCAGGCGTTAAAATTCCGCAATGAAGCAGTCGGCATGTGTTGTGCATCAGGAAAAGATGTATTATTACCACTACCCAATCCGCCAGAACATTTACAATCCTTCTTGCTGGCGAATCAAACGATTCGAAATTGTTTCTGCGCAAGACACGCAAATTCAATTCTAGCTTCCATATGACGTCTTTTGGGGCAACAAAAATTTGCGATCTTACATCTGATGGACGTCCTTTTGAAACTAAATTCAAAATACAAGGCCAGGTGTACCATAAGTTTGGGTCGTTGATACCGATGCCAAACGATGACCCGAAGTTTCTCCAAATCTATTGGTAATTGTGAGGAACGCTTGAAAACTAGGTGCCAGTATAATTTCATCGAACAAGAAGAAGAGAGAGCAATTGTGGTATTGTGGTATTGTATTAAAAAATGACAACTATCAAATTGTCATCAAAGCTGACAAATTACCATCAGGAGAACACGCTGGCAGATTCAACGCGCCAACCGTAGATGAAGATGCAGTTTTTATGGATGGTGACTCAGTTGATGAAAGTCACACGTCAAGATAGAACTGTTAGTATAATTTCGGATCTATACCGTTCGTATGACGCCCTCCAGTATCCACTGATATTCTGGCAAGGGCAGGATGAATATCACATCAACATCAAACAGCGTGATCCAGTTGCTGGTAAATTTAATATTCAACTATTTAATTCGTTATTTTATTAGTACAGTAGACCAGCGGTATTACGACCAGGGGCCGGATTATAGCGGGCCCACTATATTGATTTCTTATTCTTTTTTTTACTATTTAATTTATTATTTTTTCAGGTAATAAAACAAATAAAAAAGTTACTTCAATGAAGTACTACGCCCCCCGATTGATGGTTAGACGTAATTAGGATAACTATATCCTTCGATATCGTCAACTGTGCCATCAATACGTCGTGGATATGTACGCCAAGGTTGAAAACAAGCATTTGCGATTTATTCGATACAACCAGGCTAAATTACGATCGGAGGAATACATCCTCTTACGAGATAATGTTATCCGCAGTATTTATGAAAATTTAAACGCCAATGATATCGGTAATGCATTTATTTTACCTTCAAGCTACATCGGCAGTTCACGGAACATGCAGGAATATATACAAGATGCGATGACTTACGTCATTATGGTCGTCCAGATTTGTGTATTACATTTACATGTAATCCGAATTGGGAGGAAATACAAACTTTGCTATTACCAGGCCATCAATCAATGTATCGTCATGATGTCACGGCACGTGTGTTCAAACAAAAATTAAAATCATTGATTGATTTAATCGGAAAACATTCAGTTTTCGGTAACACACGTTGCTATCTGTATTTGATTGAGTGGCAAAAGCGAGGTTTGCCTCATTCTCACATTTTGATTTGGCTTGAAGTTAAAATCCGTCCAGAAGAAATTCAGGAAATAATTTCAGCCAAAATTCCGGACCCATTAATTGATCAAGAATTGTTTGATATTGTTACCAGTCACTCGATCCACGGACCGTGCGGTGCTTTTAACATGACATCGCCATGCATGGAAGGTGGAAAATGTAAGAAGTGTTTTCCAATGGAATATACGAATGATACTATTACGGATATCGATGGTTATCCGTTGTATCGCCGCAGAAACGCTGAGAATGGTGGCCAAACATTTACAATGCGAATGTCAAATTCTAGAAACCAAGTTGAAATTGACAATCAGTGGGTGGTATCATACTCACCATTGCTTTCAAAAACGTATAAGCCTCATATTAATGTCGAGTTTTGCAGTTCTGTAAAATACATTAAGTACCTTCGCAAATATGTTAATAAAGGCAGTTATTTGGCCGTATTTGAAGTTCAAAATGTAAATAAAAATGACGAAATAACACGATACCAGATAGGTAGATACATCAGCAGCAACGAAGCTATCTGGCATATTTTTAGTTTTCGCACCCATGAAAGAGACCTTCCACCTACCATCTTGCAATACATCTTGAAAACGGTCAACGTGTATATTTCACCGAAGAAAATATTTTCCAAAGAATACTTGAGCCACCAAAAACGACAAGCCACAAACTGAATTTTTCACATTGTGTCAAAAATCTGATGTGTTCCGCCAATTCGCAAAAACTTTATTATATACCGATGTTCCAAGCTATTTTTCATGGAACAAATTAGGTAAAAAATGGTAGCCACGTAAACAAGGAGAACCACATCCTTCGATCGCAGGTATATTCAAAGCAAAGACTTTCCACAGTGCATCCAAAACAACGTGAATGTTTCTTTCAGCGTTTGTTATTGGTGAATGTTCCCGGACCAGCTTCTTTCGAATGTTTACGAACAGTTAATGGTCGAGTGTTCAATACATGTCAAGATGCATGTCGCGAGTTGCAGCTGCTGGTAGACAACAATTATTGGGACCTGACACTTGCTGATGCAGCGTTGACAGCCACGCCGAATAATATTCGTCAAACTGTTTGCAATTATTTTGACAACATGTTATCCAACACAATCTTCGAGTTTGTGGGGAAAATATAAAAACAGTACGACTGAAGATATAAATAAATAAAAAATAATTTTTTATTTATTTTATAAATATCAATTTTTATATAATTTCAATTACGTAATTTGTAATGAAATGTAAATTAAATTTTTTTATGATCGTTTGTCCTTAATTTCAACTCTCCGTAACTCTTTACCAATTACATTTGAATTTCCAAATCAACTACAATGTTTTTGTCTTTATTAGTGAATATTAATTTGACTACTTGAGGAAGTTTAGAATAACATTATTCCAACGTACTATAATTAGTAAGTCACAGCAACGCGTGACCGGGTCAGCTAGTATTTTAATATTAATTGTAACCTGCGGAATAGGACATACGTTTGTTTGACATTTTTTACTCACAAAAACCTGTTATTTAATCTCCATGAACACTGTCCTCTCCTGTGTATTGAAATTATCCATCACCGAACATTTTTTAAACTTTACTTGTTCCTCTAGTTCAGCGCGCTAATGATCTTTGTGGAAATTGCAATTCGGGAAAAAATATTTTTTAAAATTGTAGAGTGATCATGCTTAAGACAATTTAATCTCATTGTCAGTTCCGGCAACACATTGCTAAAAACAGCATTCTATAACAAACCAATTAATACCCGAAATATTGTTAAATACGTCACTGACGAAATTGTATGTCCAAAGCTCTTTCCAGTACTTTAATAGAAGTCACCAGCGCAGAAAGGATAATTGTAGACAATGCGATCTCAACAACCAATTACAAAACTCCGAATTTCATCGTGATGTCAGGTTCGCAGTTCCTGGCGAATCTCGATGTTACGAAATTTCAGAATAGCTCAGTAATCTTTTAAACTGTAGTAAATACTAAATATAATCACTCAAAAATAAGAAGTGTATACGGGCCTACAAAGAATGATTACAACTTCAAGGATTATTTCAAACAGACAAATTTCGATGGTTCTCTAAATGACCGTCGTGAGGCCATCTGCTTCTCGTTTTACATTTCACTTTTTGAACAAATCACTTCAGTCCACCTAGGAAGACGCTTCTTTGTAACTCAACCGCAGATTCAGTAACAATAAGCAGGTCGGTTAACAAATCGATATTATTTTTTAAAACCTTACTGCTATTTTAAATCGTGGGCATAAGAGCCGGAAGAGAATTTAATTTAATTTAATTTAATTGCAATGGAGCACACGCTCCGGTGGCAATTTCCCTACACACCCATCTTTCCCATTTCCTGCACCAACCTACATTTGCCTCTAGAAATTTTACTTTAAATTCTTTCAACGTTACGGTAAATTATTCATCATTTCCCTTGGTAACTTATTCCAATCCCTGATACTCTTACCTAAAAAAGAGAATCTTCCCACACTCTTAAGGCGCATTCCCACGATCCCTTGTATGCGAGGCGAGACGGGACGGGACCTCATTAGTCGAAGTGTAGGGACGACCGCGGGCCGCAGGTTAGTCCTAGCTTACCTTGCCGCCACCTCCCCACCACGTTGCCTAGTGTCGTTTGGCACAGAGCACTTTACAGCAACAGAAGGGGTGCGCACCGCTGCTGCAGACCGATGGCAACAGCGCACCGCTACACACGCCTGTGATGTTTACCGACACAGAGTGGGTAGCTGCGTCTCGTCTCCGCTAGCAGAGGCGGCCCTGTTCCCATGGCGTTGCGTCCCGTCCCGTCCCGTCTCGCCTCCGTTTACAAGGCATCATGGGAATGCGCCTTTAACGTGAGGCCATTATGCTATGGATTCCAGAAGGAACCATCCTAACATTTTCCTAGACTTATTTCCGGGAAAAACCTAAATATAAATTGATGACCCGGTTGATGATAGAACCAGTGTCCTCCAGATGGAAGGGTTTGAACGTTAACCAAGCTCACCGAGCGTGGTGCATGAGTGGTTAAGCTCTGGCCTCGCATTCGGAAGGATGGTGCGAATCCCCGAACGGCCATCCAGATTTGAGTTTTCCATGGTTTGCCAAAATCACTCCAAGCGAATGCCGGGATGCTTCCTTCAAAAAGCCATGGACGAATTCCTTTCCGTTCCTCGTCCCCAGTCCCATCCCGCCTCTAATGGCATCGATGTCGACGAGGAGTCGAGGCGTAAAGCCACAAGTAAAAAAAAAAAAAAGAAATTAACCAAGCTCGTGATCGGCGTGAAAATTATTCAATGTTTTTTTCTAATTCCAGAAATAAATCGACTAGGAGAAGAGCAATTAAGAGCTTCTTTTTGCATATTCAAGGGTAAAAACATATGAGACTGAAAGGAAATATAGGTCCTCTGACCACAAAAAATGGATTAGTTATACCAATAATAAGAAAGCTGAATGGAATGAAATCTGGTATCGAAGCATAATAAAACCTATTATTACACTGAGTATTGCGTGAACTTCTGAGCCATTTTATTTCTACTAATTTCTCTACTCTTTCCTGTTCGCTCAATATTCTGCTACAGCTTATAACCCTTTTTTTTCGATGTCGTCATTTCAGTTTGAGCTTCCCTTTCCCATTATCTCACTCAGTTACGTGCTAAACCTATCACGCCGGTGATTGACCCAGCAATTATTTCGCAACAGTCTCTATAACCTAATTTTACATGGTTGTTGTTAGGCTTTCACAGCTGCCGGATGAGTCCTGAGACTTCGGGCTAACAAGAAATCCACTCTCTCTCACGATAATATGCCTGGTGAGCTTTAAGACGATAGCTGAGACTATATGAGTCAGAATGTTCTCTTACAATTTTTTATTTACGCGAGGATAGGTTTGTAAGAGCGCAGTCCCACACAGTTTGAAATGAAATAACGGCTGAAGCAACAGACTGACAAATCTGTATCATCGCACACCGTTATGCACCAGCTTCATAGTGGCATACATTATGAAGCCGGGCAATGAAAATGAATTATTTGTATGATGCTCATCCTACTTTCGAAGTTCTGTTTTTCTCCATAAGGGAACGTGCATAAACCAAGTAGTTCCATTTTGGTCTCCTGTGAAACCTCCTCCCCCCCCCCCCCACCGAGCGGGGCGGTGTAACGGTTAGCGTTCTCGCCTCGCTTTCGGTAGGACGGCGGTTCGAATCCCCGTCCGGGCATCCAGATTTGGGTTTTCCATGGTTTCCCCAAATCACTCCAGGAAAATGTCGGGATGCTTCCTTCAAAAGGCCATGGCCGAATTCCTTCCCATTCCTTGCCCCCATCCTTGCCCCCCATCCTTTCCCGTCTCTAAAGACCTCGATGTTAAAAAGAGACGTAAAGCAGTTACAAAAAAAAAATCGTCCCCCCCCCCACGTAGCCCTACATGGCTTTTCCCTCTACCTCCCCTGCCCCCCCCCCCTCACGTAGCACGTAGATTTTTTCCCTTTTGATTCCAGAAGACATTTTGTACTGTTTTCTCTTGTCAGGCGATTGTAAATTACATACGGAGATAATTAACTAAGGGAAATAAATATTTACATGATGATGTGTGTTCTGTTCCTCATTTTAATTGTGAAAAATGTTGTAGTTTGTGCACGCTCCCTAAGTTTCTACTTCATCTCTGTCAATCACCCGTCTCGATCACTTTCGGAATCCATTATTATCATTAACAGCACAGGAATTTATAAATTATTTTCTGGCTGTTAATTTTTCTCTATTCTTCGAATTGCGTTTACCTTATGATTTTTTTCGACCTGCAAACACACTGACATTCACAAATGGTATGTAATGTTGTCAGTAGCCGCGTGAAAATCTGACGACAAAAAGTTTGTAAAAAGAGTTTTTAATATTCCTTCATCAACGATAATAATGCCCTTGAACAACGGAGGAATTAGTGTATACTACAATAATTTTCAATATGACTGATTCAAAGTCCTTATGATTAAAGTGACCTAATTTTTGTAACATATAGTATGATAATAAAGGAGTTTATGAACAACATCCAATAAATTACGGTCAGGGTGAAAGGACTAATTTTGTATTAATAGCGATCATATAAAGTCAGCAACAGAAATAAGTTTTAGCACTCATTGTGAGGAAAGAGTTTCCTGGTTTAAGCTATCAGACATTGGGATTTTTTTAATTTTTTGTTACAGGAAACACTGAATGTCAAAACAAACTATCTATGAAACAGACGGTCGATAATATATTATGCAGTAGGTATGTCAAGCATTAGAGAGCATCTCAGAACAGACAGAGATTTAGTGTAACATCAGAGTAGTTCACGGACATGCAGTCAACACCAAAATAAGCTTGGCGAGCAGTACTCAACCCTTGTGATAAAGTGGTAAAGCACCGGAGTAGGTACTGAGAGTTGAGCTGGCTGACCTTGAAACGAATGAGCAAACCTGCGCAAGGCCACAGACACCTGCAGCGTGACGTAACGCTGACGTCAGCGGCTGGTCGCGGCGCACTTGCCTTATGTAAAGCTTGGCCCAGAGCGACCTTGACCTTGGCGCGCGCCATGCCCCGACCCAGGAAACAGTTTCGCAAGCCACTGGCGTGCCACCAGCCCGCCGAATTGCGACAGCCTTTAGGAACCACCCACTTAAAGGCGAACTCAACCGTAACACGCCAAACACAGACCAACATATTAATTGAAAAAAGCTGACAAACTAGACCAATTGAGACAAAGCTATTGTAGTGTCTCTGCCACTCCTTTCCGTTATAAAAGACCGCTTTCAGTTGGTTCGGAGGTGACACTTGTCTGACTAGTAATTGAAATATCACTGGTACAGATGGTGCTTGGCTATGGGAATTTTCACAAGATATTAACCTGACTAAATTTTATTTAATTCCGATGGAGCACACCTTCAAGCGGCAATTCCCTGTCATCTAGTTACCCCCTTTTTAATTTTTTTTAATTATCTTATATAATTTAGTGTTAAGACAGTTAAGACATAGTTTATTGTTCTGAGGTGAAGAATGCTATAACACTCCGATATTTTAATTAAATGCAAAGTTAAAGAGACCCTTTAACTACTGGAATTAGCATACTAGGCTAAGTCATAACAGAAGTGGATGTATGGTAACTTCAAACTATGGCACTAAGTGATTAAGGACATAAAGTTGAGGTTATTTCCAGGGAGGAAGAGAAGGTGACGGAATCCAGCATTTTAATTTGGTCCTTTGAGCTCTGTGAAAGCAATACTCAGGGTCAAAGTGTTTTCAGTAATAATATGTCTACCTGCTGTGTTCGCCACTGATCCCAGTGAGTGAGCAAAAATGCTCTGGCCTGGAATTCGAGAGGATGCAGGTTCAAATTTCCCTCATTCTGATTTCGGATTTCCATAGTTTCCCAAAATCGCTCCACTAATGACCTTTACGTTGACGAGGCGTAAATCGACAATAAAGAAACGGCACAGTAAAGTGTCAGTGTAAGTGAGTGCATTTGTTATCGACCAGCAGATTTATCACTCCGACTGTATTTTCGTTGGGTACCTACACTGAAGGGGTAGCGGTCAACACTTGTTTCTGGTATCCCTTTCAGGCAAGTAGAGATTCTGGTTTTCCATGGTTTCTTCAAATTACTCCGGGTGAATACCACAATGATTTCTTCAAAACAAAGCCACCAATTGCCATCCCGTTCCCTGCCCACAATCCTCACTTTACCCTAATGTTGTCAAAGTTGATTAATCGTAAAGCCCTCTCCCCATACCCCCGAAAATAGTCTGAAATGATAAAACCGAAACGGTGAGTGGTTTTATAGAAATAAAGCTCATCGACATTGATGCGTTAAGAACCAGAAATCACGAAGAGATCTTTGTTCACTGGCACCATGGCCGTATATATATATATATATAAATATTATTCTTATCCCTTTTTTATCTTTTTCAAGGTGAATATTTAATAATCTAGTCATCATACTGGAGTTTAACTGGGAAAATTTTCACTATGAACATCGATTAGTTTACAATCAAAGTTATTTGATCTATTAAAAAATCAAGAAAATGAAAGCCAATTATTAAATCATTGACACTTGTAACAGATGTGATCTGAAACACATGTGGCGTAAAATATAGGGAATATTCAGAAAATAAGTGGAAGGTTTGGGGACAGTGGCAGCCGCAGAAACAGAACAAACAAACAACAGCTCTTAAGGTGGATTCCCACGACGCGTGGTTTGGAGGCCGCGCAACATCAGCCGAAGTGAACGGTTCAGCACGCGCTACAGGCTAGTCCTCGCCGCCTCCCCACCGCCTTGTCTAGTGTGGTTTCAGCTACACGAGCCATTGATCTCTTCCGAGTGGGCGATGGATAGAGGCCCGCTATACCTACAAACACAGGCGGGACCGTTCCAACGTCCCGCTCCTTGGTAGCTGGATCGGCCCGGCCGGCAAATGCGCTGGTAGTGGGAACCCACCTTTAACAGTGCATTACCGTTATGTGGCGTCCATTAATTATGTGAGGTGAAATGGGGGGGGGGTCCGGCGAAATCTTACCAAATCTCACCAAGGGGGAAGGGGAGGGGGTTGATGGAAATCTCACGTGAGGTTTTGAAATTCTTGAAGGACAGTAGAGCTGAAAAAGGGTCTACAATGGGGGCAGAGGTCGACATTTTTTTTTTTTTTTTTTTTTTTTTTTTTTTTTTTTTTTTTTTTTAGTTCAATGGGTTTATTGAAACCTTATAACATTACAACATTTCCACATTACAAGATTAAAGTTTCATAATACACTCTACGTTACAGAAACATCAATATGAGTACTCTGGTCAAATGAAGGGGCTATATGCATCATCAAGATTGGTCACGGAGAAGAATTCCATCCAGATATGCTCCGAAGTGGCGTTTGTACCTCGTTGATTTTTTAAATTCCAAAGTGTTATTTTAAGTGTGGATAAATAATCATCTAGATCCTTAGGTTTTTTTATTAGAATATTGTAGACTGCTTGTCCTAAAACCCAGACCAGTGAGTTATGTTTTTCCGGTGGCATGGTCTTGATGTCTGGTCGTATTAGAATCTCGCATGTAACCTCAGATGGAGAAGTACATAATAGAGTTGCCGTTGCATGCTTCGTCCAATTCCAGATATGTGCAGCCTTTCCACAAGTAAAACGATGAATTAGTGTGTCAGTATTCCCACATGTATCACATCTATCTGTAGATTTCATATGGATTCGAAATAATCTCACATTTGTAGGTACAGTGTTATTGACAACTTTGTACCACACGGCTTGAATTTCGGATGATAGAACTTTAAGAAATATATTAGACCATACGTTTCGCCAATTTGTGTCTGCGAATTTTGATTCAACAATGTTTTTGCGTCCTTCAGATGTCAAGGTTTTGTATAGATCTTTGGTTGTTACAGGAAGTTTATCCTTTCGGGCTGCTGTAATATAACTTAGTTCTTGATAATAGAATCTTATATATTCGAAGGTCTTGTCAATAAGAGCTATATTCACAGGCGGATCTATACTGGGTGGTTTATAGTAATTGATAATTTGTGACGTTATGGTGTTTTTATTTCTCTGGACGTTATTCATAGCTCGTAAGAAAATAGCCTTTGCTTTGCAGCTAGCGTCCATTAGGCCCAAACCACCTCTTGTTGTTGGTAGTGTCAGTGTTTGAAAATTGACTTTAAATAATTCGCCCTGACATAAGAACCAAGATATGGCACGTTGAACATTCTGAATTATTTCCCTGGGAGGCGGAAGCACTTGCGCTATGTAATTTAGTTTCCCAAGTACAGCCACGTTAATTAGTCTTGATTTTTGAATTGCGTTAATTTGTTTGCTTCTATGAAGTTGTAATGTTCCCCTGGTACTATTCAAAACATTGCGCCAGTTAACTGTGCACATTTTACGAAGGTCAGCTTCCAAAACTACGCCCAGTGATTTGTGCGTATATACTTGTTTCAAATCCTGCATATCTGTGGTAATTTGGATTCCCGCTCCAATATGAAGGATCGCTGATTTAGTCATGTTAATTACAGCGCCACTTGCAGTGCTGAATAAATTTAATTGATCTCGAATTATATCCAAGTCTTCGTCATTGGTAATGTAAAAACCTATATCATCGGCATAAGCCCTGCCTGTGTAACTTTTCCCTTGGTAAGTTATTCCATTGGTCAGGTTATAAATTGACCGCAGTAAGGGTTCAGTGTAAAATGCGAAAAGAATCATTGAAAGTGGACATCCTTGTCTTACTCCTCGTCCCATAATAAAATATTTCGACAAAAAACCGTTAGTTGAAATTCTTGTTTTTGCGTTAGTTATTAATTTTCTGATAGCAGAAACAAAAAGCTGTGGTATACCCAGTTTTTTCATGGTTTCTAACAGAAATCCATGATCGACACGATCAAATGCCTTGTCAAAGTCCAGGAAGAAAATTCCCGCCTTTAGTTTTGAATGCGCTGCCAAGGCTATCACATCTCTATATTCTAATAGAGCCTGTTGAATGCCACGGTCTGGTATAAATCCTGATTGGTAAGGACCAAAAATTTTCGATAAAAAAGGAACTATTCTTCTTTTAAGAATGCGTACCAAAATCTTATAATCAGAATTTAGAAGAGTAATTGGTCTCAGTTTCGTTAAATCATTAGTGATAGGTGTTTTGGGGATTAGTACCAGAACACCTTCACTGAAAGCATCAGGTAAATTATCGAGGTACCAGATTTCATTAAAAATTTCGATCATTTTTCTCGAAATTATCTTCCAATAACACCTATAGAATTCAAGAGGGACATTAGAGAGGGTATAACAGCTCTCGGAAACGGGAAAGCTAAAAAACGTCTCAAACAGCTCCGAGGTTGATTATCAGGGGGGTGGGAGGGTTTCATCAAAATCTCACGCCATTTTAGGGGGAGGGGTCCAGCCAGATCTCACCAAGTCTCACCAGTTGTGGTAGGTCCGGAATTCCGGAAAAACACCTCACGATATTAACGGACGCCCGCTTAGAGCCAAGGTACGCATAAAGCTTGAAGAGACGGACAGCAACAGTAATTCCCACTGCACAAACCACTGAATCAGCTTGGAGAAATCCGATATCGGACGATGGCCGGGTATGGTTGAGCTGTTTGTGTTGTTTCGTTAAAATTCAGGGTACTGCGAAATTGGCTGTTGTGTGACTGACCAATGAAAACGGAATATCTATAGCTTGTACTAGTAGAAGGTTAACTTTTGCCTGTTCTCGAGTGAAATTTCGGCCAGAAGAAAACAGCGATTTTTGAGCAGAACAAAGGAGGTAGATGAACGGAGCGACACGTTCTGCAACCTCAAAAGAGAGGACGTCATGGGTCTAGTAGATGAGAGGAGCGAAGCGAGCTCTCTCTAAGGAGTGATTGTGTAGCGACGCGCCAAGTTTAAAGGCTCGATGAGTTCTATTAATGATTAGTCAGTTTCTGAATCTAAAGCTGGACTTAGGCTATTTGTTATATACAGTGCATCGAAAATGGTGATATCCTCAAGACCTTACAGACAGACTGGTAAGCGCAACCGTTAGTGACTTGCATTCTACAAGCTTCCAGTAAATTACATAGACACTCGGAAAGCTACCTGCAGAGAGAGATAGGGACTCATGTGATAAAAATATACTTTCGAGATAGTAGAAATTTTATTCGGTTGGACAATTTGCTAATTCCGGGAATTCTAAATGCGTTGATAGAAAATCTTGTCTATGCTAAAACACAAACATGGTCAGAATTGCAGCACACTTGAACAGTACTTCAATATTTGTTAAGTCTACTACAAATAAAACCTTAAAATATCACTGAAACATTTAATTGCTTGGTTGCTGGTAGTTTCATTTACACGAAGGTACTCAGATATAAACATTTTTAGGTTGCAACTCCATTGCTCTCTGTTTTTAAAGTCACGTGTGAGCAAAAACGAACATCGCATACGTTCAATAACTGTAGAATAAATTCCTCGGACTCAGGCTAATTCTACAGAACTATAATCACTAAGCTGAACGTCTCCATATCCATTATATCCACAAAACGAGCAACAGAAAACCAAATAGAAAAATTGAGTATGACATGCTATGTCGCGTCCTACGTATTGAGAGCAATCTGATCAGCAACCGCTTTGTAAAGGAGGTTTTAGAACCCGAGGCACAAGCATTCCTAAAGGCAGCCCCACATGCCATATTCCATTAGGATAATGCCCGGTCACATGTAACGAGGAATGTGCAAGCCTTTTTCGAAGAACGACGGGTACTACTGCTTCGTTGGCCTGTACGTTCGCTTGACATGTCGCCAATAGAACACGTCGGGGGTGTGGTCTGTCGGAAACTAGTTTGTTCTGAACCTACTGCAACCAGTGGGTTGGTCATAAAAATCCGAGAGTTGCCTTGTTCCCCAGTAGCATATCCAGTCTCTTTTTGATTCCATGACGCGACGTCTAGACGCTCTGGTTACGACTACACACAGTACTAAATTCTGGCAGTCAAAGCGCATGTACAGTTTTGTAATTATATTAATTAATGTATCGTATTGTAATGTGTAATAAATAACATTTTAATCACATGTCTCCTTTCTGGTGTTGTAATTATCTGCAACAGTAGTGTAAATGGTGTTCCTAAAACCACCCTACCTTAAAACAAAGCATTTTTTGCAGTTAGTGTGACAGGGTTTCAAAATTATCCAACAAAAAAGTGGGATCAACAAATAATAATTGATTGAATTTGCGTCAAACGTTCACTGCTCTTCCTAAGTAAGACTGTATTATCTGTTCGTGGTTGGAAACAAGTCTTTACGTTGACTAGTAACCGGTTTGGGGAACAAGTGAAAATTACTATCAATAGACGCTTGTCTTGCCCCACATGACACCATTAACTTTCCATATCTTTGGCCTAGGCTAGCCTGAACTGTTCAGTCAATCAAATTCCATCGTTAAGATTTATAATGTAGGTAGCATGTCCAATACAATCACCACTTCTTGATGAGAATCAGCATATAAATATCTATAAGTCTGAGAGTATTTCCTGTCCTGCTCTTCCGTCACCAATTCTGTTCCTTGGATGACTCCGTCATTCATTTTTCATGGACGTGTGGATGCTGTTCATTTGGTGATCTTCACCTGGTGGCCAACACGAAGGCGTCATCACCAGAACTGATCCACAGTTTTGTAAATCTAATCATTATTGTATTGCCCGCATGTGTTATATATAATATTTAAATCACATGTCTCCTTTCTGGTGATGGGTTTGCGTTTGCAAGCTTTTTAATTTAGAAAGTTATACGGTATCATTGAGAGACCAGACCCAGCAGTGTAGTGGGTAGCACTCTTGCGTTGAAATACTGGCATTGCTATATTTTCCGGCATCGAATTGGGGTGATTTTAATTAAATTTTACTTTTGTCTTTTGCCGTAAATACTTCGTTTCAATGTAAGCATTTGATAATTTTATAAAAATAAAAACGCATAGATATTGTAGTAAGCAGTGTCACTCCAGAGTTTTTGTATTAATAGTGAAGTATTTCTACACCCAAGTAGATGGCAGGACCAATGTATGAATGGCAAGGTTGGCTGGAGAGACAGTTCATGCCACCTATCGACGGAGTGTTAAGATTTTTTCTCTTTGCACGCGCTGTTCGAACGGCTGGGATTGACCAGAGGCTGGAGACACCCGATTGGCCGTGGGAATTCGCCCGCCAAAATGGACAGAGGGTGCACTGGCTGCCGGGAGAAGACACTGGCCCATAGGTATCTGACCAAGCAATACGTGTGGTGGCAGATCGGAAGCTGTGTTTTCAGCGCTAAGTTCACCTAAGTAGTGAGGTGGTTGAACCTATGGTTGCTTGGAGCAGCAGTGCACAAGCTCCTACAGCACCAAGTGAGAAAATGATAAGGTGATTATATTTATACCACTGAAAATGTTTTATGGATCAATACTCCAACAAACGATCCTGGGTGAAGCAATTCACCAGATAAGAACTTCTCACGCCTATTGAAATTATTTTTTATTTGAGCTAGTTGGACAATTTTTATTGAGTATTAACAGCGTGTAAGCACAAGCATACAGTAGTCTCATGTAGGGTGACGCCATAAATACGTATATAGTGTTGTATTATATTTGATCATTATATAAAAAGAAAGTGATTGTCAATTCTTTTTTATAATTAAATGCATTAAGTTTTTTATATGTGAAAATAAATGTTTAGTTATGTTTATGGATCTTTTGTTCAAAGCGAATCTGATCCAATCCCTGCAAAGATTTATATGATATCAGTGCAAGAAGTTTTGATATAAAAAAAAACACTAAATTATCTGAATAGTTGGCTATTACAAAGTACAGAGACGGTTGGACCGTAACAGTACAAAAAAGTGATAAAGATTAGATCATTTTACATAAATTAATAAAAAAGCGATAGCTACATTTACTATAAAAGAGAGGAGGGGACGAAATCTGCGATGATCTGCTGCTGATATGTATGAAGATGTGAGATTTTGTAATGATAGCAAGAGACAGAGCTCTATAGAAGTTATAACCTAACCATTCGGTGTATTCCTGGCATATGGAAACCTTTTACATGCATTAATACTTTTTACCTTTCTTATTTCAATTAATCAATATTCAAATCTAAGTTGTGAAGGATGACTATAAGTATTTTTTCACTATTGTCCATTAATTATGTCGTGCTCCTTAAGATTTTCTACTAGGAAGCAAATAAGTTCTTGCCATATCTTTTTACTTAGATGGAATTCAACGCTCGCCATCCGGTTATAATTCATCACCTTTCATCTTAATACCTTACTACTATATCTGAAATTCTCGTTTCATCTTGTAAATGATATCAACGACACTGTGAAATTTTTTTGCAACACGTCATATGTTACTCCGCTCTATACATCACTTTTTTCACACTATGGAATACTAATACAAAACTTCAATATCAATAAAGTTCTGTATGACCGCAGCCCTAAATATTTTTCATAACTCAAAGTACTTTCATATTCCTGTATTTCCCTACCGATGCCATTTCCAACGTCATATTGTACTGTTCTTTTCAATCCATTCCATTCCGTCAGTAAATCTCCATTCCTTCAGTAAATCTCCATTCCTTCTTTCCTATTTTTTTAATCTCCATGACCATTCCTCACATTTTCTCCTTGCTGTAAGAGGTTCTTCAAAAATATCGGATTAGTTCTTAATATCAGTACCGTACATTTTTTTATAAATGAAATAAATATTTTTCAATTTTATTTTATTTTCATTTTTCAAAGTAACGAGACGTATGACCGTTAAAGAGTGGAAACCATAACGGCGCACTGTTCCTCAGGACATGATCGCGTACATTACTCCTGATCTCGTTGGCACCGTTTCAACTTGGCAACTTATCTATAATGTGCTGTTTAAAATATTGAGATCAGAATTACTATACCGAAAACATATTGCTCTAGCGTAATATTTACCGCCATAAACAGTAGTTGTTCAGTAATACTGACCAGGAACGTACCATAGAATTTAACATTTAATGGCTTTACATTAGGCCACGCCTGATCATATGTTTAGTTACTTTAAAAAGCCGTTTGCGCTAGTCTTTCTTAAAACACTCAACGATTCACAAGTTATAGATAGTGCTATGGTGGTTTTAAAATTTTTAAAAGACACCTTTGCACCACTGTCGAACACTAGAGAAGCATATAAAAATTAAGATTCGTAAATGCTGCAGAAAGCCACCTTTTATTGCATCATTTATTTTTTTAATAATGGCAACTACCTGTTAACGGTATAATTGTAATAATAAGAACGCTAATTATTGACTTCAACGGTAAAAATTCCTCCTGTTCAGTTCTTACATCTATTTTTTATGGTTTACATTTTTACGCAAATCCAGTGATGTCATCTATAAGTGAAATGACTAGTGCCGTTACAAGTTTTCAGGTGATCTTGAAGAACCCAATATAATTTTTTCAAGACACCATATCATGATTAGAGACTAGAAACAAAGAACTTGGCCCTTCTCACCAATATTTCCAAGGTGGTATACAGCTTTATATTATTTTTAGTGAATCTGTCTTGGACAAAGAAAATAATTTTTGTGAATATAAGTTTTATGTTTCAACAAGTTACTTTTTGAGGCTCCCAAAAACGATTCGCGTTTTTGATATTGTGATTTCTATCCCAAGCTGACAGTTATCAAAAAAAAAAATTTCAAATCTCGTCTTCTTGCCTGCGATGGTAATAACGTTCTATGATAAAGTAAAATGGTTGTTGATAAGCATATCCCCATGCGATCACACGGCTGAAGTTGCTGTTTCTTGATGGTTCGCTTTAACACTGGATACATCCATCCTCGACATTTGATGTGAGGATTACTATTTCTCTTTTATTTTGTCTTCACCTACATGTTTAACGAAAATTTATCACACGATACAGGTCTTTTAATGGTGACTTATAACTCTATAGAGGGAACTACAGAAATATAAAAGTGTTGGCTACCTCCCACATCATCTTTCACAAGGTCATCAGAGCTTGCATCAGAAATTCGCCTACCACATCTTTTAAGCACCAGTTATTGTGTTACCCTGTAACCTCCACAGGAAATCATGCTAAGCCGAAATAATAATGGCTACATCACGATTCAGACCAAAGAATGACTGAACGCAAGGCCCGAATATTATCGCTTACAGCTAGGCGAGATAGATGAAAAGAAGTACAATCATAGTTCCGTTTGAAATTACGCATGTTCAGCTATTGAATGAGTGTATGCAGAAACATAAATGAGGTCACAGACTGTAAAAATGTATCAGATCCATGCAAGTACTGAAACTCGAAGATTAGACGAAATTTAAGTAAGGCACCTGTGGGTAATAAGGCCTGTCGGCTAAGAAAGCCTAAGTAACAAAAGTCGTAATTCTTTAAAATAAGCACACTCGCTCTTAAATATCTAAATAACGCTAGAAGAAAAGTCATTAATTACAGAGGAATTCCATTCACCGTAGATCTGCTTGACAAAAGTAATGGGGGAAAGGAAAAAGAAAAATATCTAAACCCAAAAGATAAAAAGACCACATTTGTGAAGAAAGCTACTTCCAAAGATAACAGTGGTATTTCACAAATCAAGAGAGGTGACACTGTCATAGCTGCGAAGAGAACGAGATGGTAAAGCATTAAATGCAGCAAATGGTATCATGAGGAGTGCGGCGGTTTGTCAATGGATTATACGCATGACTTTTAAGTGCTATTATTATTATTTTTTATGCAAATAGACCTATACAGACCACTCAAAACTTAATCATTTTCATTACTATTGTTATTTATTACTATTACTATACCGCGTTCCACTAAAAGTTGGTGGCGGAGGGTACATGGCCCTATCCGAATGTGTATTAGTTTGGAAGGGATATACGGGATATGGCAGGAGGCGCCCATGAGGAACCGTCCCGGCGTCCAACTGGAGCGATCAGGGAAAACCATGGAAAACCCAGATCAGGATGGCCGGAGTAGTTTATCGAGACCTACTCCTATCAGATTCTACTCCTAAGTTTACTCGCTCGGTAAACCCTTCCTATTCTATTCCCTAATCGCTCGTGGAAAAAATGACTATAGAAACGAATCGGTTCCGGCCCTGATTTCTCTTATCAATGCTGTATATCAGATGAAGAAATTAAGAATTTTTAAATTTTTAAGAATTTTAATTCTAACTGCTGCATTCATATGCTTATTGATCTCAACTACCAAATATACTACATATAGTTTAACTATTTACGTATGTTAAAGCCGTAGTCCTTCTTATCTTACTACACTAAAATAAGGCCTAGCATGAGTTTTGAAAATGTTTAATTTCATTTTGGTTTCTGTTTCTGGTACAAGGTACTATTTCTCGTTTATATTATTAGAAACGGTACTTAAATAATGATTATTATTAAAACCTGTTGATTAAATCGGTAAATTAAATTTTTCCTAAATTAGCCCTTTGCTAGGTCTTATTATCTGATTTTTTGTGACCTTAAATTTCTTTTTAGCATCATCATTACATCTTTATTATTCATTGTACACATTCTCTCACTATTGTGTCAGACTACACTCAAACTGGTTGTATCAGTTGGTTGAACTTCGAAACCTGGGTCCTTCACAATAAACTTTGAGTGTAATTTCGCTATATTATTTCCACACCCTTATTTATTCTCTTTTTCTGTGCGTTTCTGACAAGAAAACAGGGAATGATTTTCTGAATCGGAGATAGTAAATTCTTCTTGCTATAACACTCCTTGATACTATTTTTTAATAATTTTAAATGCTTCAATAAAAGCTTCTGGTCAAGTTAGTTGGGATATATATACTTTTTAAATTTATTCAAGGGATTTGCAGTTCGTCCATAGCATGGTAGTAGGGGTCGGGATAGGAAAGGGAATGAAACCTTCATAGCGTTCGTCTGGAATGATTCTGGATAAACTTATTAGGAATGACAGAACCTCAAACCAAAGACAGAGCCTTTGGAATGTGAGACCAGAGCGCTGCCGTTTACCCGCCTGCCTCGATGTGGAAAATACTGAAATACGAGTACTGGTGACGGTTGGGCTGAGACGTGTGAGGCCGTTTCTATTATTTAGGACGGTGACGCGGTGGGCCTGGCTATTCTGGCTTCCTCTGCGTCACCGCTGCTGGCCACGCATTGCCAGTGACGAAACTGCACCACCGAGACTGGTGGGTGAGCGCTAGAGCTCACGCCTGCATTCGAGACGACGCTGGTTCGAAGCCGCGACCGATCATTCGTTTTTCCATGGTTTCCCAAAGACATTCTCGCAGAATACCGGGATAGTTCCTGCAGAAAACCATGGCCGAATTTATTTCCGTTTGTTGTTCACGTCCACTAGGCGTAAAGCCCCAAGTTTAAAAAAAAAGAAATTGGATCTTCAGCAACACTTGCCAACTTAACTAACATTACTGCCCAGGTCATTACAGAATCTGTTATTTATTCAAACACTTAAATATTAACATCACTTTGCCCATATCAATCTACCAAATCTAACTTATTTTCGCATTATTTCTTCATTTAGGCTGACAAGTCTATTAACACTCAACGTATACACGACGAATTCATAGCATATTGGTGATATAAACTCCAAGTTCCTCTCTGCACCTATTTGTTCTATTTCATTTGTAACCTTTAATGCTGAGTATTCGGATGATTTAATATCGATCACCATATGAGAATCAAAATCCTTTCTGGCCAGGTTGCAATTCTATGATCCGCTTACTGACTGAAAGGGAAAATCTGGTGTTTGTGTGGATCGGACTTCATGCAGAACTTGAAGGAAGCTACGGAGTAGACAGACCAGGAACACTGTCTTAAAACTTGGCGCTTATACTTTCGTGACTGGAAGGAAGCATGGATGGGAATATTGGTACAGGGAGTTGGAGGATTCAAGTTTGGCTTGTGAGTACCACTATGAACGAATTCCAAATCTACAATAATACCTGAAACCAGAAGTTACTAGCTGTGGTAAACATACCCCAGCCTAAGGTTTAACACAGTTGTTTTCACGTAAATCTGAACAAAACAAACGTTATTCGAAGATCTTTATGTGAACGTGAGGAAGCGAGTGTTGGCGACATTGTGTATTACTAGGTTGTAAAACACTACCAATCCAGAACCAGAGAACTGACTAAAACACACTAGGATGTTTGCCACTATTTCATGTTCCAGATTCGCAACAGAAAATGCAGGAGAGTTTTTAATAAGGTGCTAATTCCTAAGAGGCTGTAAGACTAACACATAAAAATCTGGGACCATGGTTTAGGCTTTCTTTTCCTGTTTTTCTTTTATTTTTATATTTTATAATTTTATATATTTTCAATATCTCTTTGAGCGTGATAGATTATGGAAACTTTAATGGTAATGATCTTGTATGATTTATGTTACAAAGTCAACGGTTGTATGTTGTTACAGCTCATTGCAATAAATTGACACGAAACTTCAACGCCAATGTACGGGATGACTCCGGGATCTATGAAATTTTATACAGTATTACGTGGCAACCAGTGATTGAATCTGAATGCATCGTGCTCCTGGATCCAAATAGCATGCAAGATGATGATAATTGTATCACTTATAATATAAATATCTTCAAGCCTTTAAACAAAACAAGTTGGTGCAAGCATCTGTTCCACCTGTGAGCAAAGTTTCTCTCACTCGTCGATATCGAAAATGCATAATACATTGCGATTTAACTTTGTTTACAGACATCACACATTGATCAGATAACAGATTAACCTCAATAACCCTCTATGCACAGTAGTATCAACTCCCTCAGTGCACTGACGAGGCAATTAATTGCACGGCAGGGACATAGGAGAGAGTCGTTTAGCAGCTGGATGGCTGCTAATGGGATAACGATCTGTGCTACATTGATTAACTCGAGAGCTGATCCACTGTAGTATGTCGTGAGTTGATATTGTCGAAGGGCCATCCAAAACATGATCGATCGGTGTGAAATAACGCGAAGGAACTGGCCATGGGAACAACGGGACATAGAGCCTTGTGCCAGTCCAGCAGTACTTGTACGAACATTCTCCTGCTGAAATCAGTCCACACATTACATTGAGATAACAACTCGGGCGGAAATATTTCTGAAATAAACGAGGGGCCAACATAGTAACCTGAAGGAGGTATCCGTCATGAACAATAGCTTCCCAATCACGACAAATGTGTTGGCGGAACTGTATAGACTTTTCTGCAAACATTCTCTCAGCCTTCTTCGAACCAAATACGTACCGTATGTTGCCAACCTATAGACGGAATCATGGTTTTTCGGAAAAGACCATTGGGCTCCCCATTTCCGTCGTAGGCGGCACTGACGTTTGCATGCACGACAGTGTTGGGTGCGCCGTGCTATCAATCCTACCGCTTCAAATCGAAGACGCACCTTTCTTCACACACATACATCTCTAATTGCTTGAGGACCCCATTTCTAAGCTATAGTTGTAGATGGCAATGCGTAAACGGAAGTCCAACTGCAGCCCTTACTCCTAGACATGATACGGAAACATACGTTCTTCTTCTACCGAAGCACTACTTGCGGATCGTACAATGTGAGAATCACGCATCGTTTGCAGAGGAAAACTAAATAATCCCAATCTCAGACAAATCGTAATAAGGCTCTCTTATATACCACTCTGACTTTGGTTGCACCTACGAAGTCTCCAGGCAACTGGCGAAAGCCGCGAAGGGTCCTGATTACAAAATGTAGGACATCCTAGATCATTCCAATCTCAGCGCTAGCCACGATTTAATTTAAAATTTAGTAGTTGTTTATGGCCTTGAAGGGCGTAAGCTATTTTCGGACGGTATGCCCGGTCTAGTACAGCCGCTTCCTTAGTTTGCCGGGGGAGACTTTTGGCCAGCAATCTCTTTATATCACGTAGCATCAATGACTAGGCCGTTCACACTAAGTTTAGATATCCCTATAATTTTACAGACCAAATTGTTCGTTCTGGTAGTTTGATGACTGAAGGATATATCACCGAGCGTGGTGGGAGAACGGTTAACGTTCTCGCCACGCATTCTGGAGGACGGCGGTTCAAATCCCCATCCGGGCATCCAGATTTGGGTTTTCCATGGTTTCCCCAAATCACTCCAATCGAATGCCGGGATACTTCCTTCAAAAAGGCCGTGGCCGAATTCCTTCCCGTTCCTTGTCCCCAATCCCATCCCGCCTCTAATGACCTTAGCCGTTGACGAGGCGGAAAAAAAATATTTGCATATATCTCTAAAATTCAAGGTCCTGACTACAAATCTCGTTGACGCTCCGCAGATCGAAATTCGTGTTTATTAGTCCAGAAATGACAGAGACGAAATACATAGCAAATCGCAACTCTGATCCCAATACTATAAGAATATGATTTATGGTTAAAATTAAAGCTTAACACTCAACTGCTAAAACGCTGAATTTAATAGCGTCTACCGAATATAATTCAGTGATATTTACACAAATCATCAACCGATTCATTACAGCATATCAGATACTTAACAGTTACATCACTCATTCTGGAAAATGATAATTGTAAACGCTTTTATCGTATAATGATATGACTACCAATGTAAATTTAATTCAAACTATGCGAACTATAAAATCAACATACAAATACAGCTAAAGATTCCATCTTCTTCAGGATGATGTGCGATTATCGTCTGTATGAATTACTCAATTCCAATTAATACGTCTGCAAGTAGATTTCTAGTCACCTGTCTAACTAGCCACTGCTGTACGTGCTAACAATAGGTTGATTTTAAATGATAATTTGTTTGGAAACCTTGAAGAACCATAGACAGCGAAGCACAATACTAATACACAGACAATTGAGCGGAAAACCTATTTCCTTAATATGGTAATAGTAAGTGCTAGGCTGCAGCGTTAATTCTGAGAGTACTGCTTTATTATGACGAAGTGATCACAATACCATGTACAATTTGTCAATTTATAATTGGCATGTGAAACATTTTCAATTGTCAGGAATGTTATAAACAGATGTCCTAGTCGTTAGTTAGTTTTAAAGGTAAAATAAAGTCTACGATAAGATTATAGAGCTTCATCTATTTACTGATATCAAAAAATAATTTTATGTCGACTGTTTTAAAAAGCTAGAGCCCGAAAGTAAGACTGACATCACTTAAGTTTTTACAAATACTGACCATGCAATATGTAAGTTACAAAATGATCACTCATGTAATCTTGCAATCATTTTCTAGTTCCTCTGTTACATGATTTTTAATTCCGTTCTGAAGATGTCTTTCTGATTAAATTAACGAAATGGAACACAAAAGCGTATACAATGTTATGAACTAATCGTTTTCAGATGTAACCATTTAAGGCAGACGGTTCCAGTCCGCACTAAAACATTAGTGGCTATAAATATTATGATTACTAATTAATAAATATTATTCGACATTATGACACACTAGGAATAAGATTAAACAAGAACACCAGAGAACTTTTGGTTAACGTAGTAATTCAAAGCATCACGCAAACAATTTAAATTAAACTACGTTAAAAGCCTGGACAAAAACTGGTAAATATGAAATTTCAGGTAATCGACTGATAATTATCCGGTGCTCAAGGAAAATTTACTGTTGAAAATCATAGTGATCCATAGCTTTCGTTTCCATATTTTATAGGAACAAATAATCGTAAAATGGTTATTTCTTTTTTTTTTTTTTAAAATCGATTTCGTTTACTCAGTTATACAGCTAACGTTTTTTTAACGATTTTAAAAGGAATTATTTTCGCAACGATTACTGCATTTCAAAGTAATGAAAACACACGTGTCTAAATTTACATAATTCCCAGCTTGAATTTGTACCTGGGAAGCTCAGAATGCCATACAGACATCCTAACCAGGGCTGACTGAAAAAACATAATTATAGAAAATGTGTAACATGTGAAATAAGAGGAAGAACAAAGGAATATGAATTGAAATACGGACGGTGATCAAACGAGTTGTGCAAAGTATGTTTACGGATACGTACAGAGCTGTTAAAGAATGTAAACTAGAGGAATGGAAGAAAATAGAACAACATACAGCATCATCCTTGAATTACAGGAAAGAGGGTTTAAAAACATTATTAAGCGGAACACACCATCCTTGGATTTAATTTCGTGTTTACAGACCGTTTAAGTGCTTTTATTACAAACTGGATTATTGTATTAAAACCATAGTGTGTAAATGTTTTTCAGTCCTTCCGAACATACTCGCTAAACAGCTAAGTTCAGTGCAAACTAAAGTACGTTAGTGAGGGATGCTTTGTAGTGGGGGACCTTGACAAATAAAAACCAGTTTGGCCATCATTGAGTGGAAAAACAGCCAGCCAAATTATTCTGTTTATCAGATATTATATATGACCACTTGTCAAAAGAGGTCTATTTTTTCTAAATTGCCATATGTTACTTGAAACACCGAGCTTGGTGCATGAGTGGTAACGCTCCGGCCTCGTATTCGGGAGGATGCAGGATTGAATCGCCGATCGGCCATCCATGGTTTCTCAAATTACTCCAGGTGAATACGGAAAGGTTCCTTAGTAATGGCCGAATTTCGTTCCCACCTCCAATGCGCTCGACAAGGCGTAAAGGCAGAAAAAAACACCGAAGGAAAAAGTTAATTGAAATCTGTTGTTCTCTGGGCAATCAGAATTCGGCTTAAGTAGAAACTGGAAATTCAAAGAAAAAAAATGTGGGGAATCGTCCATAAATTAGGCGTTATTGGCAGCCTCTCCCAGTGTCGAGGTGAAGCTGTGGTCGCCATCACTGGGCGCTCCTCTCGGTTTTTCTTTGTGTTGGACGCAACCTGCGTATCAAAAAAGAAGACTCGTGGAGTGTGGGCTGGCGGGCTATGATATAACGACTTGCCGTCTGGATGCTCAAGGTCCTATCCTTGAGACTCTTCCAAGTTCAGCATAACGACCGACGGGCGGGCAGCCTTGTTCGCTGGCTGGACGGCAGAAGGACGCTCTCCCAGACACACCTCACCCAGTGCGGACAACACTAACTCCTCACTCACAGGATATTATTCAGAAATCACGAAGTACTTGTGAGTAGGAAACGGGATGAAATAAGTTTGCATAATTACATAGTTCAGAAACGCGACAAAGTATTATTGGAAGTTTTGGAAGTCTTATTCTATTATGTATGATAATTGTAATAAATATAAATATTAATAGTGGTGGAGGACCCATGACAAGGAGTCAAGTGTACCACGAAGAGTAATTATTAAACAGAACAAGAGAAAGATGGAAGAGGCGATAGATGAGCCGAAAAAAAAAGACGTTTGATTTAATTTGCAGCTTTAAGCTGCTAAAAGGACGAATGTATAAGATTGTAACGGCTGCGACCAAGAAAAGGTGTATAGTTGTGTGCAAAAATATATTGAGCGCAGTGTAATGTATGTTCGTCTGAAAAATAAATTTGATTTCAAGTGAACTTCCGTTAATATTGAGCAAAAAGGCTGAAGTATCTATTGATGTAAATGAGAGGAAAGGTGGAGAATATTTTTCCTTGCGTTTAAAAAGGAGCATGACTTGGAAGGGCCTACATTAATAACGTCGTGTGAAAGGAGACAGAAGACACAGATTGTTCTCTACCTGCTAGAAGAAGGCAGAGGAAGAGATCAAATATGGTGGTAGGAAAAGGTTTCAAAATCGTTCACAGAAAATAAGTTTCAAGATCCTTCAGTTGTTGGAGAGGATGTACGCGAGAAGTAAGGGAACTGGGTTACAAAACTTTCGACAGATCATTGTGGTGCAAAGAAGGGCTGCCAGATTTGTCTCTGTCAGTTACCGTTGAAGACAATAACCGATGTGATAAAAGAGCTGGAATTCGATTCATTGTAAGACAAGAGGAGGATGATGAGTCATGGGAGTGTACAAGGCGTATATTGGTGATGAGGCGTGCAAAGATATTGGCCTAAGAATTGAAAGTAATGCTTGGAGGGGAAAAGATGACCATGAACAGAAGCTGGCACTCGATTTCAGGCACAAGGGTGTGGGAAGATTTTCTTCCGTAGCTAAGGGGTCAGCGATTGAATAAGTTACCAAGAGAATTGGTGAATAATTTACCAAAAACGTTGAAACAATTAAAAGTTGAAATTTACAGAGGGCAAAAGTAGGTGGGTACAGGAAAGGGAGAAAAATGGGTGTGTAGGGTAATTGCCACCGGAGCGTGTGCTCAAGCGTAGTCAAATTAATTTTTTTTTTTTAAATCTAAAAGTAGGTTATAGTAGTCTGCTCGTATTGACGCTCGAGCCGGAATACCAATCTGAAAGCAAGTAAAGCTGATCGTTGTTAATGGTATCCTTGCAGAGGACAACCTTTAGAATATCTAACCTTTTGTCCAAGAGAATAAAATGGCAAATTGAGTCATTCTGATCATCTTCAGTACAATAGCTGATGACGTACTAGAAAAGTTCTCATCGCGTCACATGGAAGCTGTGTCGGAGATGTGGAACAGCAATAAAATGAAAGAAAACTGAAAATTTAGGATGTTCTCGCACGGGTTATTGAAGCGTGTAGGGTATTTCAGGCAGATGTAGAATTCCATATTTCCTTCTTTCATCTCGCACTAGAAACACAGCAACTTCCATCTGGAAGGACACGGTTTAAAATACCCGTCCTGCCATCCAGATTTCGCTTTTCCACTCCAGATAAATCCCGCTAAGTCCATGACCGAATTCCTTATGCTTCTTATTCCAAACCCATCCCGACTCTAACGATCTCGACGTCGTCGAGGCGTAAAGTTTGATATAAAAAGAATAGTGTACTATAGAACATAATAGATTTCTCTTTTTTTTCGCTGTATTAGACATTCTTTCCTTTGTCAATCCTCTTTAAATAAATTCAGATTATTCCTTCAGACATTTCAAAATACCGGCATCAGAAACCATTGAAAAGAATCGGTATTATTTCTCACGAACAGTTTTAAATCTTGTATTTTGAGAGCAAGAGTTAAAAGAAGTTTACGTTATAGCTTGGCTCTTCTTGCCTTTTCATTTTCCGATAAGTCAGAACGTTAGAGGTAATTGCCGAATACGTGGGTATAGTAGTTTCGAAATGCAGCTACTGAATTGCTGGGTGGTTGAATTTAGAACTTATTACCGAGTTTCTTAACTCAGACACTGTATTGCTCGTACCGCCTGTATAACGTTCGCCACTTTATACACAATAAAAACATGTTAAATGAACTATATGTCTTCTGGAAAATATGAAGGCCACTAACATCTGAAACCGGCAATTTCCTAAAAATTTTATTTGACGTAAAAAAAAGTACGAAGAATTGCATAATAGGCTTATAGTAAAATTATTAGAACTAATAAACCATCTGTTCGCATCCGTCATTACTAAGGACAGAAGAGAAAATTAATCACTGCTTAATTTTTTTATATAGGGACATAATTTTCAATATTGTGGAGTATAATTGACTTAGGCTATAACGAGAGATTACGTCTTAGAACAGTGTTGTGTCTTTTAATTGTAATCCTCTGAGGTAACAGTCATATGTATATTCTCGCTGAAATCTCGTTCGCTTACACCTGATGTGGGTACGTCACAAGATATGCGACTTCATTGGTATATCTGCGTAATTCGATTAATCAAATAATTTGATAGAGGTCTCTAAAAAAGTTCTAGATTTAGATCGCAAATTCCGCGACACTGTGCGGTAATTTCGTTGTTGTAACATAGAGTAGGATAACGAGTGGTCTGCACTAAGAAGAAACAACAATCGAATAAAGTAACTGCATGTCATGCACTTAACAGCAATACTCACTGCACTGACGTATTTGCAGAGATAAGTGTTGAAAAATTACAGTTAATCCAATTAGTAAAAAAATAATTAAAGAACGGGTATAATCAGAAAGGTACATTAAGATTATGTGTGTTTACACTTATAGCGTATTCACATAAACATTCTATAACTTCTCAACAAGTTTAGTGCTGCAAATTTCTCACAAAGAATAAGCTAGAAGAGCCGAAATAGAAACACATATTCTAGGATATTTTACATATTTTCTTTTCTTGATCAGTTGTGATATCTCCTTCAGGCGAATTTCTCCAGAAGCGAAGCAGGTATTTAAGCCACAAAAAATGTTCTCAGAATTATTCGTATTGTAAATCCACCAACATAGTACAGTAATATGTTTAGAAAACTAGGAGAGCCTGGAATGATAGTATACACTTACACTAAATTTCTGGCCTTCTTTTATAGCAAAAAGAACAAAAGCGCGAATACTCCAATTTCAATACTGAAATACATGGACATAACATAAAGATTATATGTAAGTTCCACAAAGTTTGCGAATCAGTACCAAATATGCAAAAAAGGATAAAATTTTATGGTTTTTACAATAACTTGATAGACACAAGATGAAAATTAAATTTTTAATTACTTTTAAGTAGTTAAACTTTTTGAGTTTGATTACAAAAGATTACTGCAGGAACAATCCTCGTTTACAAGTAAGGGGATTTGGGATCTATTTACTATCACTGATCTGTTATATGATTTTACTGAAATTATGATCAAATGTAAAACTAACATTGGAATTTTGTGATCTAGGCACAAAATTTATTACGAAACAATAAATATTATAAGTTTTTAATTAATCCTTAAAATTAGAAACGGGTTTTAAATGATAAGTAACTAAATTGTAATTCATTGGTTACTAATACTAGTTTTGTGAATGATAAAGTGCACTATTCCATGTTTTCCAGACTACTATCACATGAGATAAATATATGTGAACAATCTATTCTAATCTAAGGTAGTCAACTATCGGTATCCCATGAAAAACTAACGCTTTGGTTAGAACAATCAAAATCTGATCAACTCTTCATGTATTGCCTGCTTTTCTGTTGACCTTTACTTTTATCTTCCTTTTTTTTTCACGAAATGAGTAATTTATCGTCAAGACTTCTTTTACGTAACAGGTATCTTTCGCAACTTGGTTGTGAATACACCACTAGGATGTATCTAATTGATTTAGCGAAGGTCGACGGAAAAGACAGATTATTACGACACTTTGTTTACACTACCTCCACGGCAACGACTAACTGGATGTTCAACTCAGGCTTACTTAGCTTTACTGAACAGCTTCGTATGACAGATATTAACTAGAATTAACGAGAGACCACAAAGTAACCACGTTCCAGACCCCAAGATCTAGTTAATTTGCTACAGTTGAGAAACTAATGTGTTTGTAAGATATAAATTATAGTTATAAGAGCTAAGCACGGGAAATATTGTAAGAGAGAATTAATGTAGTAAAAAGTTTAAAATTTTTTCTACGTTACTTTCGCAATTAACTCTTATCTTGGTCTTCATCTACAGTTATTCTCCTTCTGTTAACATATTAACCAATCCTACTCAATTCAAAACTTAGCAGTTTATCTATTTTCATGTAAAAACTTTTTTTCTCTATCTTTTTTTTTTTTTTTTTTTTTTTTTTTTTTTTTTTTTTTTTTTTTTTTTTTTGCCAATGGCTTTGCGCCTTGTTGGTGTCATGGTTATTAGAGAAACTGGGGACAATGACAGTGAATGGGAAGGAACTAGGCCACGGTCTTTTTAAGGAACTGTCTCCGCATTCGCTTGGAGAAATTTGGAGAAACCATGGAAAATCTAAATCTGGATGGCTGGAGGAAGATTCGAACCGCGTCCATCACTCACCCAACACGCTCGGTGCAAGGCTCATCCATTAGTCTCTGTTACTCTTAATTTTAAGAATATTTTAATTTCGCACTTTATCGTTCCGTTAAATTTATAACTAACTTCTTAAATATAATCACACTTCAAATGTTCCTTTTTTTTTTTTTTAGGTTTACAGCTTCCTCAATGTGCTGGATTAAATATCACAAAGCGCAGCTAACCAAATATACGATTTCAGAATTTAATGTTACATTTGTGTTTATGTCGTAATAATCTAATTTTTCGGCAGTCCAGGTACCATGAATCAGAAATGAAAATATGTTTAAAATACTTATAAAAAAAATTAAAAGAAAATACTAACTGTAAATTTTAATATCTATCGATCAAGTATTTTAAGCAAATACAACTTCTGTCAGACTTGATTTCTGTATCGTATCTTTGCGCAGTATCAAGCAGGAGGTTTTATTCCGAATTTTAGGAAGAAGAAATGAGAGTTACAGTAAAGGCAGTTAGAGGCTAGTACAGTAATGACCAACCAGCACTCTCAGTCTGTTCTTATTACTGAAATAAATATTTGAAAATTGAAATTTATGAAGACGTCTTGTGTTATAAAGTAAAAATACAATTAGATTCTCTCCTTAGTTACTGGGTTTTCATATTGAGTTCTCGAAAGTGAGATCTCCCTCAAGTACACATACTAATTCCGATTTAAAGGAACGCTGAATCTGAGTGATTTGCGTTACGAGTAGCACACGCAATGGGATTAAATTAATTTTTACTAGGTAAAAGTATTTCCACCAAAGCAAATTGCTAAAAGTTCTTTTGAATCAGTTGTCGTTTCGTTTTCTAAGAACTTAACAATGTCTATAGTACTAAATAAAGCGTATCATGTATAACCAAAAAAAAATATATCAGCTGTAATAAAGAAAACAACATCTTTTCATTATTACATGTGTTTCGAGCAACTATAAAGAAAAAACTAAAAAATTGTTAAAATCAGAACAATTATACAGTAGCACGTATACTTAACACCCTCGAAAAAGGACAGCATTTCGTCATAATAATTACCAATACCAAAACTTTTATACGAATAAAATTTTGTTAAATTTAAACACATATTATTCCATAAATAATTCTTAGAAGTTTATAGCTGCTTTCAGAAATTTCATATTTTTTTTATTATTGCACTGATGTTTACTGTCGAGCTAAAAACTTTTCAGACCACAGCCCATCAGCGGACCAACTAGCTGCAAATGTGATTGCCTAAACTAAATGATTGTTAAATATTTGTTTGCATAATTACAGTAAGGACACTTAAACTCACAAAAATTTGTGTAAAATATTGACTTAATTTTTAGTTCCATTGTATAACTTAAGTAAGGGATGTATCATTGACAGTGCTAGTACTCGGCAGAAATTCTTGTAGTGAAATCTCTGATCGGGAAAATACAACATATGTATTACATTACAGTAACAGGCTGCACTGTTCTGGGAAGTAACTATCGTTATTAAACGCTAAATGGAGTATGTAAGCACATCCGTTCAACTATTTCAACGTGGCACCTTAAATTAAAACTTTACTCTGTCATGCACGAGAATTTACTCGAAAGATGCATCTTAAAATGAACATTAATCTATTTCAACTGCTAATGTGATGGCTAAGATTTAATCTTCTCTCTAATTCACTTTTCTAAATTCTGAACAAGTCTACCACAAAGATACTATTACCTATCTACCTTAAGTAAGAACATGTACCACTTGGTCATATAGTAAACACATTACGCAATATAATATTTTGTAGATTTTACTGACAGTAAATAGTTAATTTCACACGTAACTACAAAATACTATTGTTCCTGAAATGGTTTTAACTTCTGTTGTTTTTAGTCTGGCAACTCTCAGTTCAGCGTATTTTGTGTTCTCCCTGTAACACAGGCAGTGTTAATATTACTATTAATTGCAACGGGAATTATGTCCAGGTGGAAAATTTCTCGTTTATTTACAATTACTTTATCACTTTATTTACGTTTTATTCTCTGACTTCATGAAGTATTTTTTTCTACCATCTTTCTCAGTAATTCCATGCCTGCTTAATTATGAATATGTCGTGTTTCATAGCCCTATGGACGACACTTCAATAATAAGTGACGTACTGAATTAACCTAGATTCCCGAATGGTCTGGATGTAATAAGTTAGCAATTAGATACCTCATCACGTGACTGAATGGTTTGGGAAAATGGCAAGGTAAACTGAGAGAGCAAGTTCTAGTTATAAGCGTTTCTTCTTCTTCTCTTCGATATCGGCCATCTAAGGACCACGAAAAGTAATCCCGTGCATGCATTTCGATGCTTCTTTTCTTGACTTCCAATAGTTCTCCATCCTTTCACTTTGCTATTTCCTCCTTTCTTCTGTCTGTATGTTACTATATTTCCTCTTCTCCTTCTCCTGGAAACCCTTGAAATTTTGGATCAATCTCCTAAAAGCTGCTCTATCTTGTTTTAAATCTTCTGTTATTCCGATCTTAATCATATCTTTCTTTACTCCTTGGATCCACATGTTGCCCTTCTTACGCTTTGTAAACATGATTGAAAATTCTTTTTGTAAGTTCTATTGCTATCCATTCTCATTATGTAACCAAAAAAAACTGATTATCCTCTTTATGGCCGTGTCTGACATCCTTTCAATTTCTTCTTCTTTGTATAGGTCTTTACTCCGCCGGTGTCTAAACTCACCATTTTCAACTTTTAGTGGTCCCCAAATTTTTCTCAAGATTTTCCTTTCCATTTTCTCTCTCTCTTCTATTTCTCCAGTTTTCATAAGCGTTTATTGACTATCTTTCATAGGAAAAGTTATGCAGCCAAACTATAAAAATCCGAATCTGCAAATAGTACGTAAGTTTAGCTTCTGTCTCTTATTTAAGCTTCGCTGAGTGCTAGCCAGGCTGATACATTCCTTTCTATCTGCGTCGTTGTGTCACTCCCCATTTCTAGCTTATATACCGCTATCTGAACTGAATAGGTCAACACTTCACAAACAGTGATTGGTGTAACTGGGTACAGCCTCATTTATAAGTCCTGCCTAGTATTCGAAAAATAAAATCTTTCTCATTCCTTATGAGTGAATCAATTAATAATTCACATTTATGGTCCTCTCTTCCCTTCCACATGCTACTGCTAATTATTCGAGCAGTAAAACATCGCGTAGTTGCTAATTTATGCTATCTCGTACATACCAAACGACTGTCTGTGGCAGTATTCGGTCCCCCAATGACTATTAAATGAATTTATTTATCAAATAAGTTCCAGAATATGCTCCATGATCATTGACCGCTGTTCTCCGTTTCACGTTCTTCAATTTCTGTATCTGATATATATGTGTGTGTCTCATAACATCCCACACCAAACATGCGAAGGAATAAACAAGGATTTGTGTCATAGTTCTATTGCCTCATCCCATTTGACTTCTCACCCCCCTTCCTAATACAATCAAGACTTAATATCTCCCCAATGTACCATGTGCAACCGAGCCTTTTATCAACTGATATACAAAACTTATTTACATTTTATGACCTACTCCATCTCATCCTTCTGCATTGTACAAGCATTGGAAATCTTTACTACCAAGCCTGGTGGGAGAGCGGTTGAAGTTCTGGTTTCAAGAACCGCCACAGTTCGCGGCGAGCCGTCGAGCAGTACGGATCGTTTCCGTGTTTATCCGTGTACAGTTCAAGTGGTGTCGATAAGTTAATAAGTTACATAATAAACTGTCTACGAGTGGTGGAAGTCTACTGTTTGAGTTTAGTGCGTATTATATCGGGAGTGAATACACACTAATCGCTAGTGAACCAGATCCTGCCATAAAATGGCTGATCCCCTGGACACGGGGCAGCTAACCTATACGACGCTGCAGCCGGGATGTTACCTGCAACCTCCTGCAGCAACTGCACTGATGAGTCACAGCCAACAAGAAATTCAACTGCAGCCATCACAACAGCATCCAGGTAACTGTGACTTGCTACCGCACCAACCAATGTATGCAGACCTTCGGAATAACGTAGAGTCAAACGAGCAGCTTGCCAAACGGTTTCGTGCAGCGGGAAATTCCAATATATTACTAAATGTGGAGACGAGTGCAGAAACTATAAATGTACCAATGAATATTCAGCAAGACCCAGTATATTTGCCGGTAGATCAGCGCCCTCCGGCTCCAATAGTAGTAGAATCAAATGAGCGTTTATCTAAAAGTGATAATTTCCATATGACAACAGATGAGGAAATGGTTTCTGAAGCCGCAAGTAATTCTGAGGAACGCGCGGAAATACAAGACACTCAACTTGCCGACCCCTGCAGCGTAGGGGCAGCGTGCTTGCTTCTCGTTGCAGGGGTCGCCGGTTCGAGTCCGGCCGAGGGCATGGGTGGTTTTAATTCAATGTTGTGTTCGTCTTGTGTCGTCCTTACACAAAAGAGGAATTAATCATACTTATAAGAAATCTGTACACTGTAAGAGAAACAATCACATTGTGCTGGCTGAATGGCTAACACGGCCGAATGCCATTTAAAAAAAAAAAAAAAAAATTAAAGACACTCAACTTAACCAGTGTGATGGCCCACCACACGCTAGCGCAAACATAAACACCAACCGCGAGCGTAGCAGGAACAATCGTTATAGCCGCTCAGATGCCGGACCATTCTATGTTTTGTGGAAAGCATGGACAGAAGCATCGGCAGACTACATCCTATGTCAATGGGCAAAATTCTGTATGCAACCAACCCCGCATATAAGCACGATATTATAAACATCATATCCGCCGGCAGAAATAGGCTTAAGATTGAAACTAAGACCGCAGCGTCAGCAAAAATGGTAGTGCAGTCAGCAGTGTTTAAGGAGAAGAACTAGAAGCATATATTCCGAGCTTTTTAATCCACAGGCAAGGTATCATTAGGGATGTAGATGTCACCCTAACAGAGGAAGAAATCCAACAGTCCATTGAAAGCCTTTATCCTGTTATTTCTGTGAAACGGTTTACAAAGAGAACCACTAATCAGAACAGTGAAGGAAGGATCCCGATACCTGTATGTATGGTCACTTTCAGATCTCAGTCCTTACCAGCCTATGTAGCAATCTTTGGAACACGGTGCCCTGTAGAGCCGCACGTACCACAAACACTCGTTTGTGCTAACTGCCAACGATTCGGACACCGTATGACACAGTGTCGCAGCGCCACGCGTTGCAGTAAGTGCGGAGGTCCTCATAGGATGGAAACATGCACCAGCACAGCGAACCCTCGATGTTTACATTGCCAGGGCCCACATCTTTCTAATGACAGACTATGTCCTGTGTATGTACAGTCGGGGACAGAATTCGAGAGACCCCTCGCCTTTCGATTATGCTTCGTTCTAGACACGAATACCGCATGGGACAGCATAACTGGTAGGTGGTACACTAAATTCATGATAAAATAGACCTCTCATACCCAGCACTTTACCCAAGACTAAAAAAATTAGCCCGCGCAGCAAGAAACTCGCAGACGCTCAGAGGGAAAGTTCGGAGGTCTGCAGTAAAAATAATCACGAATATCACCATTTTAGTCATAATAATTATTTAAATAACCAAATTGATTAATTATAGAGAGATGGTAAAACTTTTTTCGTAATTTTGATAACCGTTGCGTATTTTTTTTCCCTTGAATAAACAGTTAACAATTCGCTAGCAAACGCAATTATATGGCGAATACAGAAAAGAATCGCTAAATTACGCACGGAAAACCAATAAGAGAGTTTGAATGGACTTGTTACACTTTCTACCGCTGCAGCGTTATAGAACTGTGCGTGTGACAAATACACATAAAGGTTAAAGGTAAGTAGAAAGAGCATTCACGAAAGAACTCTAATGGTAAACTAAGTCACGAAATATAAAATAAACTATTCCCAGAAAATTAAATGGTGCGGAATATTAACACCTTAATTTTGTTTTCATCATACCATAA